>MCJB01048081.1:0-39250 GCA_002018475.1 Nicotiana obtusifolia
ACCTAAAAGAACCCCTGCAACCCCTCCCCAAAATAACACCACACAAACCCTAATCGATTTTCCCTTCTTTCAAGTTCTAGTTGAAGGTAAACCCTAGAGTTGAGGAACCAAAGCAAGGGCTGAGTTATCTAAAAAGAAAGGTGAGTTTACTGCTCTATTTAATACATGTTTTCTACTGTTAAGTCTTGGTAATTCATTCTATGTGTGTAAGAACTCACGGGACGGTGATCGGAAGCCGTGAGTTCGAGTTATTCACTTGTAGCGACTGTTTTATGGATTGTTTTATGTTGCTGTAAAGCTGCGTGTTTCACTACTTATTTGTGGAGTTTTGGAGGAGAAAGGGTGTGGAGAAACACCATATATGCTTAGGGTTGTGGCCTGATAGTTGTTCATACCATTTTCGGATCGTTTGACACGACTATAGTGGCCATCGTATGTATGAAGCGATTGGCTTGTGAGTGGACTGTTTTGGGAGGTTCAATATGATTCTTATTGATGTTGTTTGTCTGTTTGGTGGCTGTTTTGACTTGTGTGAAGTCATATATATAGGGGAGGTGCTGTCCGTTTTATTGCAAAATAGGTTACAGTCGATACATAGTAGTTGCGACGCCTGAACGATAACGCTAGTGTCCTTTCTCTTATTGTAGACTAAGAAGTCGTGGAAGTTTCATAGCTTGAGATTGCAAAGTATTGCAAGGTATGTGAGACTATCCTTTTCCTTCTTTTGCACGACTCTGACTATACACAATGCAATGAACAAACCCCAAAGATACTCTACTCTTAGAAGGTAGCAGTACGTATATTGTTTCCCCTCTTATGGGAGGATTGATATGTTATTATTTCACCATGGTAGTATGACTCTTATAAGTCCAGCATGCATTATCTATTTTACCCTACCGAGCCGCGCTATAGTCGGCCGGGTATGGCACCTATTGTGCAACTATACATATGTATAAGTTTTACTCTACTTAGTCGCGCTATAGTCGACAGCTATTATACTCTACCGAGCCGCGCTATAGTCGGCCGGGTATGGCACCTATTGTGCAACCACTGATCAGTTGGGTATGATGATGAGGAGGCCCACAAAGGCATATGTTTGAGATGATGATGGCCCACAGAGGCGTATATATGTATATGATGATTTTCAAAAGGACATAAATATATGTATATGCATATACATGTCAGGCATGACATGGTTAGTCGCCCTCAGAGGCATTCATATGGTACAGGTTGTATGTCTCTTACCCTGATGCTTATTATTGTTCTTACATTATTGTTTCCTGTTTTACATACTCAGTACATTATCCGTACTGACGTCCTTTATTTGTGGACGCTGCATGTCGTGCTGCAGGTCCGGACTGACAGATAGAAGAGGCTCCCCCATTACAGTAGGTTGTCCAGTTCAGCGGATATTGGCGAGATTCATCCTTCGGACTTGCCACAGTCTTGGTATGTATTTTGTTGTAGGCATTATGGGCACGTCGGGGCCCTGTTCCGACGTAGGTTGCATTATGTACGTTTTTGTAGAGGCTCATAGACAAGTGTCAATTTATGCATAGACAAGTAATGGGTTGGCTTATGTACAGTTGAATTGCCTTGTCGGCAAACGTATAGGTTTTATTTTATGGTTTTGCATTGTAGCCTTATAGGCCATATTATGTATATAAGTATGTTCGTATCATGGCATGACGTCTCGGTTCATTATAATTATTGTTCGAGATTATATGCATATGACAAGCCTTACAGATAATAAGGAAAGTTAGAAGAAGGGTACGCCGGTACACGTTGAGTAGGGTCCGGTGCCAGTCGCGGCCCTCCGGATTGGGTCGTGACAGTTAGAGGGGGAGGTCACGCACTGAGAGGACACCCTAGAGGGGGAAATCAATTTGGGGCTCATTAGGCTAGTGGTGACCAGCCCCGTTGCAATTTTCTCCTAAGGAAACCCGAGGCGATGGCTTCCGATGCTGTGATCACAAGTATGATTTTGATTATTCATAGAGATGCTTTCATGTTGTTTGATCCGGGATCTCCTTATTCTTATGTCTCATCATACTTTGCTCCTTATTTGGATAAGCCTCATGGTTCTCTCGACACTCCTGCTTATGTCTACACCTGTTGGTGACTCTATTGTGGTGAATCGTGTGTATCCGTCTTGCATGGTCACTACATGTAGGTATGAGACCATTATTGATATCCTATTGCTTAGTATGGTTGATTTTGATGTGATTTTGGGTAGGGATTGGTTATCTCCGTACCATGCTATCCTTGATTGTCACGTTATGACCGTAATGTTGGCTCTGCTGGTATTACCAAGGCTGGAGTTGAGTTGTTCTTTTGGTCACACTCCTATTAGAGTGATTTCATTTTTGAAGGCTCAACGGATGGTTGAGAAGGGATGTTTGGCATATTTTTGCTTTTGTTCCAAATGTTAGTGCTGATACTCCTACTGTTGATTTAGTTCTAATAGTGAGGGAGTTTCGGAATGTGCTTCCTATAGACCTACGAGGCATGCCACCCGATAGGGATATTTATTTTGGTATTGATTTTATGCGAGGTACGCAGCCTGTCTCTATTCCTCCGTATCGCGTGGCTCCAGCGGAGTTGAAGGAATTGGAGGAACAATATCAAGAGTTGCTAGATAAGGATTCATTGGGCCTAGTGTTTCACTTTGGGGTGCACCTATATTGGTTGTAAAGAAGAAGGATGGGTCTTATGAGAATGTGTATTGACTATCTGCAGTTGAACAAGGTTACTATCAAGAACAAGTATCCATTGCCGCACAATGACGACTTGTTTGATCAGCTTTAAGGTGCTAAGGTGTTCTCGAATATTGACTTGAGATTGGGGTATCACCAGTTGAAGATTATGGCTTCTAACATCCTTAAGACCGCTTTCTGATTTTGTTATGGGCACTATGAGTTTTTTGTGATATCTTTTAGTTTGACTAATTCCCCAGAATCCTTCATGCATTCGATGAACATTGTATTTCAGCTTATTGGATTCTTTTGGCATTGTGTTCATTGATGATATCTTGGTGTATTCTCGTAGCGCTAAGGAGCACAAGCTGCATTGGAGGATTGTGCTTCAGATTTTGAGGGAGAAGAAGCTGTATGATAAGTTCTCCAAGTGTGAGTTCTGATTAGACTCACTGGCATTGTTGGGCCATATGGTATCTAGTGTTGGGATCAAGGTGAACCCGAAGAAGATTGATGCAGTTCAGAATTTGCCCAGACCTTCTACCGCTATAGAGATCAGGAGATTCTTGGGTGTGGTTGGTTACTGCCACTGCTTTGAAGAGGGCTTTTCATATATTGCAGCCCTATTAACTAAATTGACTCAGAAGGGCACTCCGTTCAGGTGGTTAGATGAGTGTGAGGAGAGCTTTTAGAAGCTCAAGACTACTTTGAGTACGGCTCCAGTTTTGATTCATACATGGAATGCCAAAAAGATGATGATATTTTCTCTGCATGTCATGCTCGGTCTTTTAATTTGCTTCCTCAACCAGTTGACCTCTCCACTGGAGTTTCACTAATGCAATCTCTTTCGACCTCGACTTCCGAACCTTCTTATCTACAATGGCCAATGGCTCCTCCTCATAAGCCAAATTCCCATCCAACTGCACTGAACTTAAATTTAACACATATGATTTGTCTTTATGGTACTTCTGGAGCATAAAAACATAGAATACCAAATGAACTCCTCACAAGCTTGGTGACAAAACAAGCCTGTAAGCCATCTCACTAACTCTCTCTAAAGCCTCAAATGGGCCAATATACATAGGGCTCAACTTTTCCTACTTCCCAAATCTCACTACGCTCTTCGTAGGCAAAAGTCTAAGAAGAACCTTTTAACTTTCAATGAAAGCCACATCACGAATCATCCAATTAGCATAACTCTTCTGCCTGGACTGTGTTGTACGAAGCCACTCTTGAATCAATTTCACCTTCTTCAAAATATCACGAACCAAGTTTGCACCCAATAACTTAGCCTAACTAGGCTCAAACTAACCAACCGGAGAGCGACACCATCTTCCATATAAGGCCTCATATAGAGTCATCTGGATATTGGACTTGTTGCTCTTATTATAAGCAAACTCTGCCAGTGGTAGGAACTGATCCCAATCCAAAATCAAAAATACATGCTCACAACATGTCCTCAAGGATATAAATAGTCCATTCAGACTGCCCATCCATCGGTGGGTGGAATGCAGTGCTAAGCTCCACCCACGTGCCCAACTCTTGCTGGATAGTTCTCCAAAAGCAATGTGAACATAGTACCTTTATCCAAAATGATAGAAACAACCACCCCATGCAAATGGAATCTCCCTCATGTAGAGCTGGGCCAACTTCTCTGAAGTGTAACAAGTCATGACCGGAATGTAATGTGTAGACTTCGTTAATTTATCCACAATTACCCAAATAGCATCAAACTTCCCTAAGGTTTGTGGTAGCCCAACTCCAAAGTCCATATTAATAAGCTGCCACTTCCACCTCGGTATATCTATCTTCTGAAGCAAATCACGCGGTCTCTGATGCTCGTACTTTACCCGCTGACAATTCAAACACCACAAAACATGCCTAAAAAAGTCCTTATTCATCCTTCGCAACCAATAATGCTGCTTCAAGTCACAATACATCTTCGTAGCACCTGGATGAATATAATATCTCGAGCTATGAGCCTCATCAAGAATCAACTCCCTCAAACAATCAACATTAGGAACACAAAATCTGACCCTAAAGTTGCAATACATGGTCATATCCCATGACCATCTCCTTAGCACCACCTCGCAAAATCGTATTCTTATGGATAAGGAAATGGGGATCATTATAAGGATGTGACTTAATGTGCTAAAACAAAGATGATTACGCAATAACACAAGCAAGAACTCTGCTAGGCTCGAAAATATCCAATCTCAGCAATCTATTAGCCAAGGCCTGAACATCCATAGCTAGAGGCCTCTCCTATGCTGGAATGAATGCTAAACTACCCATGCTCTCCGTCTTTCTACTCAAGGCATCCGCTACCGCATTAGCTTTACTCGGATAATACAAGATACTGATATCATAATCTTTAAGTAACTCAAGCCACCTCCGATGACTCAAATTCAAATCCTTATGCTTGAACAAATTTTGAAGACTTTGATGATCAATATACATCTCATTTGACACACCATACAAGTAATGCCTGAAAATCTTGTGTGCATGCAAAATAGCTGTGTAAGGCTCCGTAAAATTTTTTAATGATTTAATATCTTAAAAGTGCGCCAAGGGTATTTGAGAATAACGTTTGTGATTGTCCAAGGAGATAAACTAAATTGGATACATTATTTGGTCACAGGAATGTATGAGAGAAGTGATTTGGAATATGTTGATGAACTTTAGAAGTAAAAAGGGTTTGGTTGGAACAAGATGGAAATGTTAAGTGGAACATGGTGTCCTAAGTCATGCATCCCTTGACTTTAGACATGTATAACTCTTTCAATATAAAAGTATTTTCCAATCAATTTTGATTCTACATTGTTGTAAAGCCCTTATTATTTCCTAAAAGTTTAAGACCTTAAAACGTGCCTCGAGAACTCCACTTTTTGTTTTTGCGGGCAATGGATGGCCACGGATGAGAGTGTCATCATGTAAATATGATTTCATACTTATATGAAGGTTTGGAAGTGAATTGTGTATGGCTCGGTGAATTTCTGCTGTTAATTTGAGCATTTTCGAGCTTAAGAATATAATTTAATTCAGACCCAATCCACATGAGAATTGCTGAAATGGATAAAGTTATTTGGATATTTGGGGATAATTATTTTATTGATCGGTGAGTGTTGGATTAATGCGGAACACTTGGATGTTAATTTCGAAGCAATAAAACTAAAGAAAATACAGTGAACTATCTCCCCATAGCGCAGTTATAGCACAGGAAGGAAGCAAAAATTTAGCAAACCAGTGAGCTAAAGCCTTATAGCATAGCTATAGCACCAGTGGAAAAAATACTGCATCCGGACCTATTAATACATAAGCTGGGAGAGAGAAAAATAAATTGATTTCAAGACTAGGGCTTCTCTCTCCATCACCCATCCGACCAAGGCTTTCAATACGCACTTAAGGTAAGTTTTTAAGTGTATTTTTATGATGATTTCACTTCTCAATCACTAGTTACAACAAGATTTTGTAGGATTTCATAGGATTCTTCAAAATCCCAAGAACACCACAAAAGTTGGCTTTCAAGATTTGGTCTACAAGAGGTTATCTTTCACCCTTAAACCTACATGCATGGATTGTTAGTGAATATATGAGTAAGAAATAAGTATTGGTACTTATTTGATGGTGATTGGAAGTCATAAATACTTAACCAAGATTATTGGGTGTTGTAGAGATGTTGTAATGAGTTAATTAGTGAAATTTGGTGGATTTGAGTTCATTGATGATTATAATGGTGCTAAAGAAGGAAGTTAGTAGTCAAAGGATGTTGTATTATATCTTGTTGGTGGAAAAGATGGATTGTTGGATAAAGAAACACCATTACTAGAGGTAATGGAATGCTATGCACTCTAGGTGTTTGATAAAATGCCAAAATAACCTAAAACATGAAAATTTTTACTAATATTGGTCCATTTGAATTATGTTGATGTACATTGAAGTTGTAAGAGTAGTGGGAGGTTTTAGTATCACTAAAGAGCTCCATCGAGGTATGTTGGCTGATCAAGCCCAACTCTACTCCTAAAAAGGATAAGTTGTTGCTGTAAATATAATCCGGTCTAAAAGTCCGGAGTCAAATCCCACAGAGAACTAAGGTTTCGCTATAACAAGTCAATATCACTAAGAAGACAAGTTTGAACAATTCCTAAGTTCTATATATAAAGATTCTTGATGGAGACAAAATTGGAAAAGCCTAGAGTTATGGTTTCCCCAATTTTCGGAATCTATAAAGCCCCGTAAAATTTTACCTAAAACCCAGGGTGTCGTGGTGCCGAATTAGGCTTATGTGTTGGTGATTGTAGGGATTTGGAGTTCCAAGAGGATGATTGGGTATTCTTGAACGTTTCCCCCATGAAGGGGGTAATGCAATTTGGTAAGAAGAGGAAACTAAGTCCAAGGTATGTCGGGTCGTAAAAAATTATTAAGAGGATCGATCAGGTGGCTTACAGGCTAGAACTACCTCCAGAGATGTCCTTAGTGCACCCGGTGTTCCACGAATCCATGTTGAAGAAGGTGATTGCGGATCCGTCGCTTATTGTTCCGGTTGAGACTATCGGGATTAATGAAGAATTGACTTATGAAGAAATTCCTATTGCCATTCTTGATAGGCAAGTTCGAAGGTTCAAGAACAAAAAGATTGCCTCCGTGAAAGTACTATGGTGGAACCAACAGGTTAAAGAGGCCACCTAAGAGGTAGAGGAAGAAATAAAGAAGAAATACTATCATTTGTTTGAACAACCATGTATTTATAAAGCTGTGTTTTATAAAAATGTTAAGAGTTTACCTTCTATGAATTATTTATCATTTGTACAATTGATGTTAAGGGTGTTCCTTTTTGCTGATATACTGCACGTAAGGCCATGGTTGCCATTGTTTTTATGATATATTGCGTCGTTGGTTCATGTATATGTTGTTAGGGTTGGTTTCTGGGATTCTTGGCAGGTGGATAGGCCCAGTTACAGGGAAAACTCTAGCGAAAATTTGGGAAATTTGGGGAGTTAGTCAGAAATTGGAACTATTGGTGTGTTATAGGGGCTGAGTTACATTGGTTTCTAATGGTGCATTTTGGCCCTCATTCGAGGATGAATGATCTTATGCAGGTGAGGATGTAAGGCCCCATAAAATTTTAACTAAAACCCGGGGTTTTGTGGTGTCGGTGTAGGCTTATGTATTGGCGACTCGCGGCGGTTCAGAATTTTTAGATTGAACAGTGCATTGGGGAGTTGAAGAAAAAGTTTGGAAATACAGGACATTTTCTGCGATCCATTCTGCGGTCTTAGAACTGATCTGCGGACCGCATACCTGCCGTAGACCGAGGCAAAAATTCGCGCAAAAGTTTTGGACCATTGTGCGGCCGCATTATCACTTTGCGGGTTGCATAATTCCTTGCAAACCCAGCACAAAAAAATCTGGAGGGGCATTCTGGCTGCATTACGCGACTGCAGAACATGTCTACGGTCTGCAGACTGGTCGCAGAGTGAGGCAGGGTTGCCCAGTTCCGGAGGGCCATTATGCGGTCCATTTTGCGGACTGCAGAAGCGTTATGCGGGCGCATATGTGACCGCAAACCTGCGTCGGGGTTCTTTTTATCTAATTTTTGAACCCGACCCCATTCTTATAAAACAGCCTTGGGGATCTTTTTTAAAAGGGAAAACACATATTCTAGAGAAAGGGAGTGCCAAAGAGTGAGAGGGGAAGTTCGTAAGCTCATCATCCATCAATTCTTGCTCAAAGTTGAAGAATTTGCAAGAAGAATTCACTAGGTCTTCCTAGAGATGGAAGTGCCTAAGATTTTCGGAATATTGTAGTAATTTTAAAAAGCTCGAGGCAAGGTATGTTGGCTAAAATTCTCTCTTAGAATTGAATTTCCATGGTGTTCTTGTAAGTCCCGAGTTTTCCATTATGAATTGACTTTTACGAATAAGTTTGGTGTCGGACAATGTATTTATATGAATATGTTCAAAATGTGTTCCGGAATATTCTTATCATGTTATATTGTTCTTCGAGAGCATGTTCAAAGTATGAGTATTTATTAATAGAAATCTTTGTTGTTGACAATCCGTGTTAATGTTTGAAATTGGAATAGTGAGCATGAATTATAAATTATGGCCAATGTGCCAAGAATGATATTGCGTTTTGGCCAATGATGCAAATAAAATGAAATGACATGCAAAAGAATATGAATTGAGTGGTAAATACTTTTAATAATAAATGCCTTGGGAGTATCGCTTAGCCACCGAGGAAGGGTAGGTCGGAACAACCTAACCCCGAAACTACACGCGCCGGTGAAGAAGTGACTGAGGGGTAAATCCTTGCGTTAATGTGATGAGGCTGTTTCCCCTTATATGGGATGATATTGGTGTGTTGAGCTGTTTCTCCTTAAATGGGATGGGATTATTGCTAGCAATATGTGATGTGATGTCGACCCACACGGCATGTGGTGAGACGCCTTAGCCGATCGGGCTAAGATCGATTCACGCTGCGCACATGGTGGTATTGTGAGTGTATGTCTCGGGGTGAGACGGCTTAGCCGGTCGGGCTGAGATCGGACTCCGTGCTAAAACATGGTGGTGTATCGGTGCTAAAAGATCTCCCAACTTAATTTACCGAAACCTATTTGAAATCTACCTTTCCCCTAACTTGATACCTTGATACTGTTTGAGTCTTTTATTTATTTCATGTTTTATTCTCCATTTACTGTTGCTCGTTCTATTGAGAAGGTGTTTAATTTTACATACTAGTACTATTCCATATGTACTAACATCCCTTTTGCTGGGGGCGTTGTATCTTTAATGGATGCAAGTGGTTCTATAGCAGGTGGTATTGACCGGTGATAGCAGCACACCCTCTCCTTAGCTGATTTGGTGAGCCCCACTTCATTTCGGGGTCCTGTATCTTTTATCCTTTGCGCATAGCGTTTTGAGGTATAGCTGGGGCCTTGTTGCCGGCACTGTCATAACACTCTTTTGTTCCTGTTAGAGGCTCCGTAGACGTAGTGTCATGCCCCGACCTCGGGGAGCATGACCGACGCTCAACCGAGATAACCCGGCCGAGCAAGCCTGCTGGATATCCTTCTACCCAATTCACCCATAAATAAAGAGAATATAAACTTCATTAATTAACACCACGATGGTTCATGGACAACACTAGTTCCATTATCGTTAGATACTTGTCTCCAAAACAACATATTTCACAACCATAGTTTTACAGTGGAAGCATGAGATACAATTACGACATCTTTAGTTCAACTTTCTCACACTAATACACAATACACACGATGTCTACAGAGCCTCTAATCATATAAAAGAGTACAATGATAGTGCCGGCAACAAGGCTCCGGCTAAACCTCAAAACAGAATACACACGAAACAAAAGATTCACAAACCCAGAAAGAAGTGGGGCTCACCAAGTCAGCTGAGAGAAGAGTTATGTCTTCCGCTGTGGAACCACCTGCATCCATTAAAGATGCAGCGCCCCCGGAAAAAGGGAAGTTAGTACATGTCGAATAGTGCTAGTATGAAAACCAAACAACTATTCTAGGACTTGTGTACGATGAGTTATGGTAACAATAAAAGGCTT
Organism: Nicotiana obtusifolia; assembly: GCA_002018475.1. Classification (NCBI taxonomy): domain Eukaryota; kingdom Viridiplantae; phylum Streptophyta; class Magnoliopsida; order Solanales; family Solanaceae; genus Nicotiana; species Nicotiana obtusifolia. The sequence goes on from MCJB01048081.1 coordinate 10,275, forward strand.
AAGTAGTTGTTTAAGCCACAACAAATTTAGTAAGAGCTTTCAATAACATTTACAAACTTCAAGTTGGGAATCCTCTACAACTAGCTTTACAGAGAGCGGCCCCGCCGCCTCACCCCAATGTATACGGGTGGAGGTGCAATCACAATACTAGGAACTCTACACAAAGCGGCCTCGCCGCCTCACCCCAATGTATACGGGTGGAGGTGTACTCACAATACTACAGCACTACACAAAGCGGCCCCGCTGCCTAACCCCAATATATGCGGGTGACTACACAAAGCAGCCCCACCGCCTCACCCCAATATATGCGGGTGGAGGTGTACTCACAATACCACAATTTAGGGTACCAAAACTATAATATTTTCTACAAAAGAGTTCCCTTTCAAATCAACCATTCGGCACCTTTGGCCTTAGAAGTGTAAGTTCAGAAGGTTTCATCATATGAGAAATGAGTGCTAAATCACATTGATTTGAAACAATACCTTCATCCCACAAAGGGTATAACATAATTAAGTCGCAGTAGACAATCTTTAAGACATGAGAGTTTGGGCACGTTATGCAATTTGAGAATCAATTCACTAGCTTGAACATCCCACATCAATAGCGTTTCAAGTTCGAGTACACATGATAGAATTTTACAAGGGTTCAGAAATTTCAATACTAGAACAAGAGTTTAGCCTTCATACCTCAAAAGAGCTCCCCTTAATTCATTACACAATTCCGAAAATCCTAGAAACTTCGATCTATATAGAGACATAGAAAAATTGAACCGAATTAGAAAAATATTCATGGTATCAGCTCATTGGAGCGTTTTACCAAACACTAGGCGTGCATTAAGTCTTTAGGGTCCTCCTATGGTGGATTCTTTCACCCCCACTACCCAAAGTTCCCACAAAAGAGCTCAACAATCTTCCCACTACCCTAGATGGTACATGCATGTAAAATAAACAACTCCCACACCCAAGAATTGCTTTAATAGTTACACATTTTTAGTCAAATTTCGAAATTAAGGGATAGGGTATAGAATCATACCTTTCGGTTGAAGACCTTGTGAATTAGCCTAGAGAAATCTTCAATGTTTGAGCAAAGATTGATGATCAAATCACTTAGAACTCCTTCTCTATCTAAACCACCTTCCTATCTCTCTAAAATGTAAGTTTGAACCATCTAAAATGACCCTTAATAGTGTTTTATAAGAATGGGGTCGGGTTTATAAAACCAGAAAAAATGAATCTCCAAAACACCTTCTGCGGTTGCATATGCGACCGCATAAAGCTTCTACGGTCCGCAAAATGGCCCCCGAAACTGGGAACTCCTGCTCCACTCTACGGCCATTATGCGGTCTACAGACCTGCTCTGCAATCGCATAATGCGCCGCAGAACCTCCCTTCGGAAAAATCTTCATGCTCGTTTCACGGTCGATGTGCGATCCACGAAATGGTTTTGCGATCGCATAATTGACCGCACAATACCATCCAAATTTTCCTTGTTTCCTGCTTCATACTGTGGCCGCAGAAATGTCTACTTCTGCCACAAAAATTCCTTTACTTTCCAGCGCACTATTCAACCCAAAAAGTCCGTAATGCGGTCTACCATCACTAAACATATTAGCCTACCTCGCCACCACGGAACCTCAGGTTTTAGGTGAAATTTACAGGGCCTTGCATCCTCCCCCACTTCAAATCATTCGTCCTCGAATGAGGGTCAAAATTCACCATTAGTGCACAATGTGGCCTAATTGTTAATTCACACACACCAGCAGTTTCAAAATTTGGCTAACTCCCTAAATTTCCAAAACTTTTGGCAGTGTCTCCCCTCTAACTGGGCCCATCCACTTGTCAGAGAATCCCGGAAACCAATCCTAACAATATATACATAATCCGATGACGCGATATAACATAAAAACAACACCAACCGTAGCCTCATAAGCAATATATTACCAGAAGAGGAACATCCTTAGCATAAGCTGTAAAAATTATACATAATTCCTAGGGAACAATTTCATAGAAGCTATGCAAACAAATAAGGTACTTCTTCATTTCTTCCTCGGCCTCCCAGATGGCATCTTCAATCTGCTGGTTGCGCCATAACAGTTTTATGGAGTCAATTTCTTTATTTCTCAACTTTTGGACATGACGATCAATAATAGAAACTGGAATCTCTTCATAAGTCAATTCCTCATTAACCTCAATAGCCTCAACCAGAACAATGAGTGTCGGGTCTCATACTACTTTCTTCAACATAGACCTATGAAATACCGGGTGCGCTAATGACATTTCAGGTTCTAGCTCGAGCTTGTACGCCACCTGACCAATCCTCTGAATGATTATGTACTGTCCGACATACCTCAGATTCAACTTCCTTTTCTTACCAAACCGCATTACACCCTTCATAGGGAAAACCTTCAAGAACACCCAATCATCATCTTTAAACACCAACTCCCTGCGACGCACATCCGAATAGGACTTTTGACGACTCTGAGCAGTTTTCAACCGCTCCGTAATGATCTTAACTTTTTCCATAGCCTGATGCATGAGGTCTAGCCCTATTAACTCTACTTCCCCAATCTCGAACCACCCAATGGGAGATCTACATCTCCTACCATATAAAGCCTCTACGGTGCCATCTAAATACTGGCATGATAACTGTTGTTTTAGGCAAATTCAATTAACAGCAAATGATCATCCCAGCTACCTTTAAAGTCAAGACACAAGCGCGCAACATAACCTCAAGCGTCTGAATAGTCCGCTCTGCCTGCCCGTCGGTCTGTGGATGGAAGGGTGTACTAAGATTCACCTGAGTATCCAAACCTTGCTGATATTTGTTCCAAAAATTAGCCGTGAACTATTCAATCTGAGATAATAGAAACTGGAGTGCCATGCATCCTGACTATTTCCTTGATATACAACTAAGCATATTGTTCTGCTGCGTCGGTAGCTTTAACAGGTAAGAAATGTGCTGATTTCAAGAGTTGGTCCACAATTACCTAAATCGAGTCGAACTTGAGAGGAGTGCAAGGTAGTCCTACCACAAAGTCCATATTGATCATCTCCCATTTCCATATCGGAATTTCTATGTTCTCTGCCAACCCACCGGGCCTTTGGTGTTCGGCCTTCACTTGCTGACAATTTGGAAATCTCGCCACAAAGTCCGCTAGATTCCTCTTCATATCATCCCACCAATAGACATCCCTAAGATCATGATACATTTTTGTAGAGCCTGAGTGCACGGAATACCTAGAAGTGTGAACCTCGGTCATGATTCTCTCTCGGAGACCATCTATATTTGGAACACATAGACGCCCTTGGTACCTTAGTGTACCATCATCCATGCCAAGAGAAAAGGCCATGGTCTTATGTTTTTGAATTCCCTCATTCATTTGTACCAACAATGGGTTGTTGTATTGCTTTTCCTTGACTTCCACAACAAGCGACGATTCAGCCCTATTTTGCACAATCACTCCTCTTCACTAGAATCTGCAAGAAGAATTCCCGAACTAGCTAATCGATGAAGCTCCTTGGCCAACGGCCTTTGATATGCCTTCAAGTGAGCCAAACTACCCATAAATTTCCGGCTAAGAGCATCCGCCACAACATTAGCCTTCAGGATATCCATGTCATAATCCTTGAGTAACTCAAGCCATCTTCTCTGCCTCAGATTCAATTCCTTCTATCTGAAAATATACTGAAGGCTCTTATGGTCCGTCAATATATCAACATGGACCCCATACAAATAATGACACCAAATCTTTGATGCAAATACCACTACCGCAAGCTCTAAGTCATGTGTTGGATAGTTCTTTTCATGATTCATAAGTTGCCTAGAAGCATACGCTATCACCTTTCCATGTTGCATTAATACACACCCAAGTCTGATCCTTGAAGCATCGCAATATACCACGAGTCCATCTGTACCCTCTGGTAGAGTCAACATCGGTGCCGTAGTTAATCTTGATTTCAACTCTTGGAAGCTCCTTTCACAAGCATCTCACCTTTGGAACTTAACTGCCTTCTGCGTCAATTTAGTCAACGGAGAGGCAAGTGTAGAGAACTCCTCCACAAACTTCATGTAATATCCAGCTAAGCCCAAGAAACTATGAATCTCTGTTGGGGTAGTAGGTCTAGGCCAATTCTTCATCGCTGCAATCTTTTGAGGATCAACCTCAATTCCTTCTTGGGAGACAATATGACCCAATAATGTAATAGATTCAAGCCAAAATTCACATTTCAAAAATTCGCATACAACTGGTGCTGATATAGAGTCTGCAAAACTGCCATGAGATGATCGGCATGGTCCTCCCGACTCCGCGAATAAACAAGAATATCGTCAATGAACACTATCATGAAGGAGTCGAGGAAAGGTTTGAACACCCGATTCATAAGATCCATGAAAGTTGTGGGGTCATTTGTTAGTCCGAAAGACATTACCTGAAATTCAATGTGCTCATACCAAGTCCTGAAAGCTATTTTCGGAATATCTTACTCCTTGATCTTCAATTGGTGATACCCGGATCTTAAATATATCTTGGAGAAGTACTTAGCAACCTGCAATTGGTCAATCAAATCATCTATTCTCGACTGTAACTTTGTTGAGCCGCCAATAGTCAATACACATTCTTAGCGACCCATTCTTCTTTCTTACAAATAGAACTGGTGTGCCCTGAGGCGACACACTCGGCTGGGTGAAACCCTTCTCTAACAAATCTTTCAATTGTTCCTTTAGTTCCTTAAATTCTGCCGGTGCTATTCTATAAGGTGGAATTATATAGGTTGCGTGCCTAGAATCATATCAATCCCAAAATTAATCTCCCTATCTGGCGGGATCCTAGGGAGCTCATCCGGAAAGACCTTCGGAAATTCATTGACAACAGGCATAGACTAAAGTGTAGGTGCCCCAACATCGATGTTCGTAACTCGGACAAAATGGTAAATACACCCCTTGTTAATCATTTTCGTGGCCTTAAGGTAAGAAATAAACCTACCCTTCAGCACCACATCCTCCCCCTTCCATTCAATCACTGACTCATTTTGAAATTCAAACCTAACGATTCTGGTTTGATAGTCAAGCTTGGAAAAACATGAACAAAGCCAATCCATCCCCATTGTACATCAAAATGAACCATCTCTAATTCAATGAGATTTGCAATGGTGTCCCGATCATGCACCGTGACAACACAATCCCTATAGACTCGTGCGGTCACAATAGATTCACTAACTGCAGTAGATACAGAGAACGGCTCATGAAGCTGTTCCGGTTCAATCCCAAATTCTATAGCAACATAGGAGTGACATAGGAAAAAGTGGAACGGGGATCAATAAGAGTATATACATCATAGGATTGGACAGTCAATATAACTGTGACAACATCTGGAAAAGCCTCTGAATCCCGATGCCTCCGCATAACATAAAATCTACTGGGTCCTCCCCAATACTGTGCACCACACCCTGCAGGTTCTGGGGTGCCTCGAGCTAGATGAGGTGCTGTGGATGTAGTAGCTGCAGAGCTAGCTGGCTGCGCTGCACCTCTGCCCAAGATCCGGCGGGATGAGCGGCAATCCCTCTGAATGTTACCCCTCACGCCTCACCCCTATCATATAGGTATGCCCATGAAGCAGACCCCAAAGTATATCCTCCCACACTTAGGGCATGGGGGCCTCCGCTGCTGCCGGAATCTCCCTTCAGACTGACCCTGCTGGTGGGGTCCCCTATTGCACTGACTGGGCCTGGATGGTGGTTCACTCATCGAAGAATGAGCAAATAACTGGGATGGTCCTTATGACCCTCCCCTAAATGCCGACCTACCACCACCATAAGAACCACCCAAGTTGCCCGCAGTCCGGGCCTTGCTGCTACCCACACGCTCCCTTCTATTTTTTAGTTTACGATCCTCTATAACTTGAGCAAATTCCACCATCTTCCCATAGTTAATATCAGAATTCAAGGCTGCTATCGCAGCCTCATTAATAACCAAGGGGCTAAGGCCCTGCACAAACCAGCGCACTCTAGCTTCCACAATAGGCAACATGTGAATAACGTACTTGAATAGGCGCGCAAATTCCATATGGTAATCCCACACAATCATGATACCCTGCTTCAGGCTCTCAAAAACAGCGACATGGGCCACCTTAGTCTCGGCAGGCAAGAAATGATCCATAAAAGCATCGGTGAACTCACTCCACCTTGCCGGAGGGCTCTCCTCATCACGGGACTCCTCCCACATCTCAAAGCAAGAATAGACCACCCCTTTCAGGCGGTAAGAGGCCAACTCCACTCCCTCCGTCTCAGTAGCACGCATAACTTGGAGAGTCTTGTGCATCTCATCAATGAAGTCCTGGGGGTCCTCCTCAAGATCAGTACCTGTGAACACTGGAGGATCCAACTGGAGAAACTTGTTCACCCTAGAACTAGCGGAATCCCCTGGAAGACTAGAAGAAGTAGGTGCAACATTTGATCTTTGGGCTTGGGAGGCCACTATCTGAGCCAACATCTGTATGGCTCCCCTAATATCCCCATAAGAAACAGCGGAACCAGAAGCTGGAGCTGGAGGTGGAAATGGAATATCAGTTGGAGGGACCACTGCACCCTCAGTAGGTGTAGGAACTAGTGTAGTCTGAGCAGGAATAGTGGATTTAGGCGGTGTAGTAATTGGGGAAATACCTCACCCCTCGGGTGCTCACCCGCATCATCAAATATCGAATCAACTGCCACTTCTGGGGTGACAGTGGCTCCTTGGCCATTTCTTGCCTTCTTCCTAGGTGCCATGTACTGAAAGTTATAGTAAAGCACGAGTTAAAGAAGGAACAATCTTACAATCAGCTTCACCGCACGATCGAGCACATCAAAGAAGGGTATTATTCCTAAGTTCCCAAGTAGCCTCCTAATTATAGATGTGGTCGACAACACACCGTTAAGAAGGACTCTACTAGAAACGGCTCCGAGACATCCTAGGACACATTAAAATCTTGGGCTCTGATACCAAGTTTGTCACGCCCCGACCTCGGGGAGCCCGACCGACGCTCAACCGAGACAACCCGGCCGAGCAAGCCTGTTGGATTTCTTTCTACCCAACTCACCCATAAATAAAGAGAATATAAAATTCATTACCACGATGGTTCATGGACAACACTAGTTCCATTACCGTTAGATACTTCATTTATACGTCTCAAAAAAATACATTTCACAACCATAGTTTTATAGTGGAAGCACGAGATACAATTACGACATCATTAGTTTAACTTTCTCACAGTAATACACAACCCACATTATGTTTACGGAGCCTATAATAGATATAAAAAAGTATAATGATAGTGCCGACAACAAGGCTCTGACTATACCTTAAAACAGAATACACACGAAACAACATATGCACAACCCCGGAAAGAAGTGGGGCTCACCAAGTCAACTGAGAGAAGAGTGTACAGCAATCACTGGTCAATGTCTTCCATTGTGGAACCACCAACATCCATTAAAGATGTAGTGCCCTCGGCATAAGGGACGTTAATACATGTCGAATAATACTAGTACGAAAACCAATCACCTATTGAAGGACTTAGAAATACAACATGACTTACGATGAGTTATGTAACAATAGAAGGCTTAATTAGCCGTTTAATCCACAACAAATTTAGTAAGAGCTTTCAATAACATTTACAAACTTCAAGTTGGGGATCCTCTACAACTATCTTTACATAGAGAGACCCTGCCGCCTCACCCCAATGTATGCGGGTGGAGGTGCAATAACAGTGCCAGGAACTTTACACAAAGCGGCCCCACTTCCTCACCCCAATCCTAGCAACTTCGATCTATTTGGAGACATAGCAAAATTGAACACAAATTAGGAAAATATTCATGGTATCAGCTCATTGGAGCGTTTTACCAAACACTAGGCGTGCATTAACGCTTTAGGGTCTTCCTATGATGGATTCTTTCATCCCACTACCCAAAGTTCCCACAAAAGAGCTCAACAATCTTGCCACTACCCTAGATGGTACATGCATGTAAAATAAACAACTCTCACACCCAAGAATTACTTTACTCGTTACCCATTTTTAGTTAAATTTCAAAATTAAGGGATAGGGTGTAGACTCTTACCTTTTGGTTGAAGACCTTGTGAATTACCCTAGAGAAATCTTCAATATTTGAGCAAAGATTTATTATCAAATCACTTAGAACTCCTCCTCTCTCTAAACCACCTTCCTTTCTCTCTAAAATGTAAGTTTGAACCTTCTAAAATGACCCTCAATAGTCTTTTATAAGAATGGGGTCGGGTTTATAAAACCAGAAAAAATGAAGCTCGGAAACACCTTCTGTGGTCGCATATGTGACCGCATAAAGTTTCTGCGATCCACAAAATGGCCCCCGAAACTGGGCACTCCTGCCCTACTCTGCAGCCATTATGCGGTTCGCAGACCTGTTCTTTGGAAAAATCTTCATGCTCATTCCACGATCGATTTGCGGCCCGCGAAATGGTTTCGCGACCGCATAATTGACCGCACAATACCATCCAATCTTACCCAGTTTCCTGCTTCACTCTGCGGCCATTATATGGCCTGCAGAGAGATTCTGTAGCCGCATAGCGGGCCGCAAAAATGTCCTTTTCTTCCCTTTACTCCCCAGCGCACTATTCAACCCAAAAGATCCATACCCCGGTCTACCATCACGAAACATATTAGCTTACTTCGCCACCACGGAACCTCGATTTTTAGGTAAACTTTTATGGGGCCTTACACATAGTGTGAGTTGTATATGTTTTTTTTGAAAGGTTAAACTAAAATTGTTGTAATCATATCATTTGTTCTACTTTAACTATAATTGTACAATGTACTATTTTGGAGACTTTTTAATCTCGTAACTAATGGAAATGAACTACTATTTTCACATGACCTCTTACTGTCTAGTTATTGAAATATATTCTTCTCGTTATTCATGGGTGAGTTGGGTAGAAGGTATTTAAAGGCTTGCTTGATCGAGGTATCTCGGTTGAGCGGCAGTCGCGCTCCTCGAGGTCAGGGCGTGACAAACTTGGTATCAGATCCTAACGTTTAAAAGTGTCCTTGGATGTTTCGGAGCCATGTCTAGTAGAGTCCTTCTTATCAGTGTGTTGTCAGCCACATCTATAAGTAGGAGGCTACTTGGGAATTTAGGAATAATAACCGTTTTTGGTGTTCTAGATCGTGAGATAAAGCTGATTGTAAGACTATTCCTCTTTTGAATCGTGCTTCGCTCTAAATTTCAGTACATGGCGCCTAGGAAGAAGGCAAGAACTGGCCGAGGAGCCAATGTTACCCCAGGAGTGGCAATTGATTTCATACTTGATGATGTGGATCAGCAACCGAGGGCTGAGAACATTCCCGCGACTACTAAACTGCTTGATTTTACTACACCTGATCATACTTCACCTATCCCTATACCTACTGAGGATGAAGCAATCCCTCCAACTGATATTCCAGTTCCACCTCCAGCCCCAGCTTCCAGTCCTAGTGTATCTGATGGGGATCTTAGGGGAGCCATACAGATGTTGGCTCAGATAGTGGCTTCCCAGGCCCAGAGATCAAATGTTGCACCCACTTCTTCTAGTCAGCCAGGGGATTCCGCTAGTTCCAGGGTGAACAGATTTCTCCAGTTGAACCCTCCAGTGTTCACAAGTACTGATCCTGAGGAGGACCCCCAGGATTTTATCAACGAGATGCACAAGACCCTTCAAGTTATGCGTGCTACTGAGACGGAGGGAGTAGAGTTGATCTCTTACTACCTGAAAGGAGTATCCTATTCTTGGTTTGAGATGTGGGAGGACTCCCGTGAGGAGGGGAGCCCTCTGGCGAGGCGGAGTGAGTTTGCTGATGCTTTCATTGATCATTTCTTGCCTGCTGAGACTAAGGCAACCCATACCGCCAACTTTAAGAGCCTGAAGAAAGGTAGCATTAGTGTGTGGGAGTATCACATGAGGTTCGCGTGCCTGTCCAAATATGCCATCTACATGTTGCCCACTATGGAGGTTAGAGTGCGCCGATATGTGCAGGGCCTTAGCCCCTTTGTTATTAATGAGGCCACTACAACCGCCTTGACATGAACTATGGTAAGATGGTGGCATTTGCTCAAGCCACAAAGGCCCGAAAATTGAAGAATAGAATGGAGCGTGAGAGCAGCAGCAAGAACCGGTCTGCGGGCAACTTTGGCGGTTCTTTTGGTGGTGGTAGGTTAGTATATAGGGGAGGGTCATCAAGGCCATCCCAGTCTTTTTCTCAGTCTTCTGTCAGTGCATGGCCATCGTGGCCCAATCAGTATCAGGGGAGCCGTTTTAGGCCCAGCCAGGGAAATAGGGGATCCTACCAGCAGGGTCGGTCTGGTGGGAGATTTCAGTAGCAGTGGAGGCCCCCATGCCCTAGGTGAGGGAAGATGCACTTTGGAGCCTGCTTTATGGACCAGCCAATTCAGAGGGATTGTGGTTCGTCTCACCGGAGCATGGGCCGGGGTATAGCACAACCAGCCAGTTCTGCAGCTACTACATCCGCAGCACCTCCTCGAGCTCGAGGCACACCAGCACTCGCAAGGCATGGAGTAGCTAGGGTGGCGCACAGAGTTCGGGAGGACCCAACCGTTTCTATGCCATAAGGGCTCGCCAGAGTTCAGAGGCTTCTCCAAATGTTGTCACAGGTATATTGACTGTCCAATCTCATGATGTGTATGCTCTTATTGATCCCGGTTTCACTTTGTCCTATGTTACTCCCTATGTTGCTATAGAATTTGGGATAGAACCGGAACAGCTTCATGAGCCGTTCTCTGTATCTACTCCAGTTAGTGAATCTATTGTGGCCGCACGAGTCTATAGGGATTGTGTTGTCATGGTGCGCAGTCGAGACACAATAGCTGATCTCATTCAATTTGGGATGGTTGATTTTGATGTAATAATAGGAATGTATTGGCTTTATTCATGTTTTGCTAAGCTTGACTGTCGAACCAGAACCGTAGGTTTGAATTCCAAATGATTCAGTGGTTGAATGGAAGGGGGAGGATGTGATGCCGAAGGGTAGGTTTATTTCTTACCTTAAGGCCACGAAGATGATTAACAAAGGTTGTATTTACCAATTGGTCCGGGTTACAGACACCAATGTTGAGGCACCTATACTTGAGTCCATGCCGGTTGTGAATGAATTTCTGGAGGTCTTTCCAGATGAGCTCCCTAGGAACCCGCCAGACAGGGAGATTGATTTTGGGATTAATGTGATGCCAGGCATGCAGCCTATATCTATCTCACCCTATAGAATGGCACCGGCAGAATTGAAAGAGCCAAAGGAACAACTAAGAGATTTGTTAGAGAAAGGTTTCATCCATCTGAGTGTGTCGCCTTAGGGTTCACCGGTTCTCTTTATACGAAACAAAGATGGGGTCGCTAAGGATATGTATTGACTATTGGCAGCTCAACAAGGTTATAGCCAAAACTAAGTACCCACTGCCAAGGGTAGATGACTTATTTGATCAATTGCAGGGTGCTAAGTACTTCTCCAAGATCGATTTAAGATCCGGTATCACCAATTGAAGATCAGGGAGCGGGATATTTTGAGAACAGCTTTCAGGACCCTGTATGGGCACTTTGAATTTTTGGTAATGTCTTTTGGGCTAACAAATGCCCCGGCAGCTTTCATGGATCTTACGAATCGAGTCTTCAAGCCTTTTCTTGACTCATTCGTGATAGTGTTTATTGACGATATCCTTGTATATTTGCAAAGTTTAGAGGACCATGCCGATCATCTTAGGGCAATTTTGCAGACGCTATATCAACACCAGTTATATGCGAAGTTTTAAAAATGTGAATTTTTGCTTGAACTGACATGTTCTTGGGCCATGTCATCTCCAGAGAAGGAACTGAGGTTGATCCTCAGAAGATTGCAGCTGTAAACAATGGCCTAGACCTACAACCCCAACAAAGATTCGCAATTTCTTGGGCTTAGTTTGATATTACAGGAAGTTGTGGAGGGGTTCTCTACTCTTGCCTGTCCGTTGACTAAATTGACGTAGAAGAAAATTAAGTTCCAATGGTCAGATGCTTGTGAAAGAAGCTTCCAGAAATTGAAATCAAGATTGATTGTGGACCGGTGTTGACCCTACCAGAGGGTGCGGATGGGTTTATGGTATATTATGATGCTTCAAGATTCAGACTTGGGTGTGTATTAATGCAACATGGCAAGGTTATAGCTTATGCCTCTAGGCAACTCAAGAATCATGAAAAGAACTATCCAACACACGACCTAGAGCTTGCGGCGATGGTATTTGAATTGATGATTTGGCATCATTATCTGTATGGGGTCCATGTGGATATATTCATAGACCATAAGAGTCTTCAATATATTTTCAAACAGAAGGAATTGAATCTGTGGCAGAGAAGGTGGCTTGAGTTACTCAAGGATTACAACATCGATATTCTATATCATTCGGGGAAGGCTAATGTTGTGACGGATGCTCTTAGCCGGAAATCTATGGGTAGTTTGGCTCACTTGGAAGCATATCAAAGGCCATTGGCCAAGGAGGTTCATCGGGTGGCTAGTTTGGGATTTCATTTTACGGACTCTAGTGAAGGAGGGGTGATTGTCCAAAATAGGGTTGAATCGCCGCTTGTGGTGGAAGTCAAGGAGAAGCAATACAACGATTCGTTTTTAGTACAATTGAAGGAAGGGATTCATAAACATAACACCATGGCCTTTTCTCTTGGCAGGGATGATGGTACACTAAGGTACCAAGGGCGACTATGTGTTCCAAATGTGGATGGTCTCCAAGAAAGAATTATGACCGACGCTCACACTTCCAGGAATTCCGTGCACCCGGGCTATACAAAGATGTACCATTATCTTAAGGAAGTCTACAGGTGGAATGATATGAAGAAAAATGTAACAGACCTTGTGGCGAGATGTCCAAATTGTCAACAAGTGAAGGCCGAACACCAAAGGCCCGGTGGGTTGGCACAGAACATAGAAATTCCAATGTGAAAATGGGAGATGATCAATATGGACTTTGTGGTAGGACTACCTCGCACTCGCAAGTTCGACTCGATTTCTGTAATTGTGGACCGACTCACAAAATCAGCACACTTCTTACCTGTTAAGGCTACCAACACAGTAGAACAATATGCTCAGTTGTATATCAAGGTAATCGTCAGGTTACATGGTACTCTAGTTTCTATTATCTCATATCGGGGGGCATAGTTCACGGTTAATTTTTGGAAGAAATTTTAGCAAGGATTGGGCACTCGGGTGAATCTTATTACTCGAGGATATGTTGCGCACTTGAGTTCTTTACTTCAGGGTTGCTTTCTATCCACAGACCGACGGGCAAGCAGAGCGGACTATTCAAACGCTTGAGGATATGTTGCACGCTTGTGTTCTTGACTTCAGGGGTAGTTGGGTTGATCATTTGCCACTCATAGAGTTTGCCTACAATAATAGTTATCATGCTAGCATTCAGATGGCACCGTTCGAGGCTTTATATGGTAGGAGATATAGATCTCCCGTTGGGTGGTTCGAGATTGGGAAGCAGAGTTGATAGGGCTAGACCTCGTGCGTCAGGATATAGGGATGGCTAAGATTATTACAGAACGGCTGACAACTGCCCAAAGTCGTCAGAAGTCCTATTCGATTATACGTCATAGGGATTTGGAGTTCCTAGAGGATGATTGGGTATTCTTGAAAGGTTTCCCCCATGAAAGGGGTACTGCAATTTGGTATGAAAAGGAAAATGAGTCCAAGGTATGTCAGGCCGTAAAGAATTATTCGGAGGATCGATCAGGTGGCTTACAGGCTAGAACTACCTCCAAAGATGTCTTTAGTGCACTCGGTGTTCCACGTATCCATGTTGAAGATGGTGGTTGGGGATCCGTCGCTTAATGTTCCGGTTGAGACTATCGGCGTTAATGAAAAATTGACTTATGAAGAAATTGCAGTAGCCATTCTTGATAGGCAAGTTCGAAAGTTGAGGAACAAAGAGATTGCCTCTATGAAAGTACTATGGCGGAACCAGCAGGTTGAAGAGGCCACCTGGGAGGCCGAGGAAGAAATGAAGAAGAAATAACCTCATTTGTTTGAATAACCATGTATTTATAAAGTTATTTTCTATAAAAATGTTAAGAGTTTACCTTCTATGAATTATGTATGATTTGTACAGCTGATGTTAAGGGTGTTCCCTTTTTGGGATATACTGCTCGTAAGGCCATGGCTGCCGTTGTTTTTATGATATATTGCGTTGTTGGCTCATGTATATGTCGTTAGGGTTGGTTTCTGGGATTCTCTGGTAGGTGGATAGGCCCAGTTACAGGGGAAACTTTGGCAAAAATTTGGGAAACTTGGGGAGTTAGTAAAAAATTAGAACTGTTGGTGTGTTATAGCAGCTGAGTTACATTGGTGTCTAATGGCGAATTTTGGCCCTTATTCGAGGGCGAATGATCTTAAGCAGGGGAGGATGTAAGGCCCCGTAAAATTATAGCTAAAGCCCGGGGTTTCGTTATGTGAAGTAGGCTTATGTGTTGGCAATTGTAGGGATTCTTCGGGCGAGCTTACTCGCCGCGGTTCAGATTTTTTAGGTTGAACAGTGCATTTAGGAGTTGAAGAGAAACTTTGGAAATAAAGGGTATTTCCTGCGGTCGCAGAATTGATCTGCGGACCGCATATCTGCCACAGACCGAGGCAGAAATCAGGGCAAAACTTTTGGACCATTACGGGTCCATAATGCGACCGGATAATCACTTTGCGGCACGCATAATCCCTCGCAGACCCAGCACAAAAATATTCTGGAGGGACGTTCTGCGGTGCATTATGCGACTGCAGAACAGGTCTGCAGACCGCAGACCCGTCGCAGAGTGAGTGTCACGACCCAAGCCAGAGGGCCGCGACTGGCACTGGACCCTACTCAACGGGCACCGGCGTACCCTTCATCTAACTTTCCTTATTATCTATAAGGCTTGTCATATGCATGCAATCTCGAACAATAATTATAATGAACTGAGACATCATACTATGATACGAACATACTTATATACATAATATGGCCAACAAGGCTGCAATGCAAAACCATACAACAAAATACATACGTTTGCCGACAAGAAAATTCAACTGTGCATAGGTCAACCCATCACTTGTCTATGCATAAATTGATACTTGTCTATGAGCCTCTACAAAAATGTACATAATGCAACCTACGTCGGAACAGGGCCCCGACATGCCCATAATGCCTACAACAAAATGCATACCAAGACTATGGCAAGTCCGAAGGATGGATCTCGCCAATATCTGCTGAACTGGTAGCCTACTGTGGTGGGGGAGCCTCGTCTATCTGCCCGCCCGGACCTGCAGCACGACATGCAGCGTCCACAAATAAAGGACGTCAGTACGGATAATGTACTGAGTATGTAAGACAGGAAACATAATGTAAGAACAATAATAAGCATCAGGATAAGAGACATACAACTTATACCATTTGAATGCCTCTGGGGGCGACTAACCATATCATGCCTGACATGTATATGCATATACATATATATATATATATATATATATCCTTTTGAAAATCATCATATACATATATACGCCTCTGTGGGCCTCATCATCATCTCATACATATGCCTCTGTGGGGCTCCTCATTATCATATCCAACTGATCAGTGGTTGCACAATAAGTGCCTGCCCGGCCGACTATAGCGCGGCGCGGTAAAGTAAAACAACTGTCGTCTATAGCGCGACTTAATAGAGTAAAACATATGTTTGCATAATAGGTGCCTGCCCGGCCGACTATAGCGCGGCGCGGTAAAGTAAAATAGATAATGCATGCTGGACTCATAAGATTCATACTATCATGGTGCCATAAGGTCGAAGAAATAATAACATATCAATCCTCCCATAAGAGGGGAAACAATGTAAGTACTACTACCTTCCAAGAGTAGAGTATCTTTGGGGCTAGTTCATTGGATTATGTACAATCAGAGTCGTGCAAAAGAAGTAAGAGGACAGTCTCACATACCTTGCAATACTTTCCAATCTCAAGCTATGAAACTTCCACGACTTCTTAGTCTACAATAAAAGAAATGACACTACCGTTATCGTTTAAGCGTTGTAACTATTATGTATCTACTGCAACTTATTTTGCGATAAAACGGACAGCACCTCCCCTATATATAGGACTTCCAAAAATTTAACACAATCACCAAACAGCCCAAAAAACATCAATAATAATCATATTAAGCCTCCCAAAACAGTCCACGCACAAGCCAATCGCTTCATACAAACGATGGCCACTATAGTCGTGTCAAACGACCCGGAAATGTTATGAACAACTATCAGCCCACAACCCTAAATATATATGGTGTTTCTCCACACCCTTCCTCCTCCAAAACTCCACAAATCAGTAGTAAAATACGAAGCTTTACAGCAACACAAAACAGTCCACAAAACAGTCCGCTACAAGTGAATAACTCGAACTCACGGCTTCCGATCACCGTCCCGTGAGTTCTTACATGTATAGAACGACTTACCAAGACTTAACAGTAGAAAAAATGTATGAAAAAGAGCAGTAAACTCACCTTACTTGTTAGATAACTCAGCCCTTGCTTTGGTTCTTCAAACCCTAGGTTTCACATCCAATTAGAACTTGAAAGAGGGGAAAATCGATTAGGGTTTGTGTGGGATTTTTGGAGAGGGGTTGCAGGGGTTCTATTTCAGTTTTGAAGGTCTGGAATAATATTGAATTAAATGAGTTTAAAAGCTCTTAAAGGTCCCCTCTTAGCCGACTTTGGGGCTTTTAATTTTATCCCTTAATTTTGGCAAGTAGGTGATGCACCTACTTGTCACCTACCAGTCTGCACAGGTCAGCGGAAATACAATTATCTCAATACTCCAATGTCGTATTGACAAACGGTTTGATGCGTTGGAAACTATACTCATAGAACTTTAATTTGGTAGGTAGATCACCCCGTAATTCATTGTAAATTGGGAGAAAAGCTCAGAAACATTTGACCTAATGTTTAAGTAAAATTGTGAACCTGAGTTGCGACAACTTTTGTCGACTTTTGTTTCATAACCCTTTTGACTTCAAGACTTATGAAACGGATATTATATCATTCAAATACCTTAAAACATGACCTCTTGGTGATATTAATCACCTCTCGATTTACCCGAAAATACGAGTTACAACATCCTTAACTCGTTTATCTTCTAATACTTGTTAACCGCCCTTATTCACCCTTGCATCATTTAAGACCAATAGGACTAAAATCTTATTGTCTCAAAGGTAATTCTCTTCTCGGCCCTATGTAGACTGTCTTACGGTGTAATCTAACGTGTACAAATATGGGTTATAACAGTGAGGCAGGGGTGCCCAGTTCCAGAGGGCCATTATGCGCTCCATTTTGCGGACCGAATAAGCGTCATGTGATTGCATATGCGACCGCTGCATCGGGGCTTCTTTTTTTTCTAATTTTTGAACCCGACCCCATTCTTATGAAACAGCCTTGGGGATTTTCTTTAAAAGGGAAAACATATATTCTAGAGAGAGGGAGTGCCAAAGAGTGAGACGGGAAGTTCCTAAGCTCATCATCCATCAATTCTTGCTCAAAGTTGAAGAATTTGCAAGAAGAATTCACTAGGTCTTCATCCTAGAGATCGAAGTGGCTAAGATTTTCAGAATATTGTAGTAATTTAAAAAGCTCGAGGCAAGGTATGTTGGCTAAATTTCTCTCTCAGAATTGAATTCCTACAGTGTTCTTGTAAGTCCCAAGTTGTCCATTATAAATTCACTTATATGAATAATTTTGGTGTCGAAAGATGTATTTATATGAATATGTTTAAAATGTGTTCCGGAATATTCTTATCATGTTATGTTTTTCTGCGGGAGCGTGTTCAAAGTATGAGTATATATTAAAATGTTGTGACTTCAAGTCAAACCCAAATGAAAGTGATCATGTCAAATTGTGTAAGGAAATCACGCGTGCCTAAGACCCTAACTTGCTCAAATGTGTTTTTAAATTCTTGAATAGAAATATTTGTTGTTGACAATCCGTGTTAATGTTTGAAAGTTGAATAGTGAGCATGAATTTTGAAGTACTGCCAATGTGCCAAGAATGATACTGCGTTATGGCCAATGATGCCAATAAAATGAATGACATGTAAAAGAATATGAATTGAGTGGTAAATACTTTTATTGATAAGTGCCTTGGGAGTATCTTTTATCCATTGAGTAAGGGTAGGTCGGAACAACCTAACCCCGAAACTACATGTGCCGGTGTAAGAGTGATTGAGGGGTAAATCCCCGCGTTGATGTAATGAGACTGTTACCACTTATATGGAATGAGATTAGGGTGTTGAGATGTTTCCCCTTAAATGGGATGATATTATTGCTAGCGAGATGTGATGTGATGTCGACCCACATGGCATGGTAGTGAGACGGCTTAGTCGATCGGGCTAAGATCGGACGATATGGGGCGCGCATGGTGGTATCGTGAGTGTTTGTCTCGGGGTGAGATGGCTTAGCCGGTCGGGCTGAGATTAGGCTCCGTGCTAAAACACGATGGTGTATCGGTGATAAAAGATCTCCCAACTTAATTTACCGAAACCAATTTGAAATCTACCTTTCCCCTAACTTGACACCTTGATATTGTTTGAGTCTTTTATTGATTTCCTGTTTTATTCTCCATTTACTGTTGCTCGTTCTATTGAGAGGGTGTTTAGTTTTACATACTAGTACTATTCCATGTGTTCTAATATCCCTTTTGCCGGGGGCGTTGCATCTTTAATGGATGCAGGTGGTTCCATAGCCGGTGGTATTGACCAGTAATAGCAGCACACCCTCTCCTCAGCTGATTTGGTGAGCCCCACTTCGTTTCGGGGTCCTGTATCTTTTTTCCTTTGTACATAGCGTTTTGAGGTATAGCCGGGGCCTTGTTGTCGGCACTGTCATACCACTCTTTTGTTCCTGTTAGAGGCGCCGTAGATATAGTGTGGGTTGTATCTATTTTTTTGGGAAGGTTAAACTAAAAATGTTGTAATCGTATCATTTGTTCCACTTTAACTATGATTGTGCAATGTACTATTTTGGAGACTTGTTAATCTCGTAACTAATGGGAATCAACTAATGTTTTCACATGACCTCTTACTGTCTAATTAATGAAATATATTCTTCTCATTATTCATGGGTAAGTTGGGTAGAAGGTATTGTAAAGGCTTGCTTGACCGGGGTATCCCGGTTGCCCGTCGGTCGCGCTCCCTGTGGTCGGGGCGTGATAGAATCCTTCCCTCTATGTCTCCTACAATTTCGCCTAAGTATTCTCTACTGATCATGAGCACTCGACTTATTGTAATTCACTCTCGAGCAGCTACAATAATTTACTAGTCATATTCTCTTGAATTACGCTAGTTCGCACTTTCTTACCGCCCACTATGATCACATCAAAGCTTCGTTATCTCTAAACCTGCTTTTAAACCCACCGTACTGATCTCTCATATACCTTGGGAGTGACATTTTTCGACAGCAACCTAAATAAGCACTCTTTCTCAAGTAATACATAATAAATAGGCACAGTCGATTGATGGTTATTCAACCAACAACAATAAACACGTAGTTGAACAAGTAGGGATATTCAAAGGAAAAATTATATTAAAATGTAACAAGAATTCATCCTCCAAAGGTTCCATCAAACCCTAGATTAGAGAGTTTAGCTACTCATAATTGTATAAACAATCATTAAACTATAGATTAAAGAAGAACGGAGAAAAAAACTCTTGTAATTCGTGCTTCCAAAGTGTTCCTTAGCCTCTTTCCTCTGTAATGATGCCCCCTTCTAAAAACTAAGGTTAGGAGGTATTTATGAGGTAGTGTTCGAAATCTACACGTCTAAAAATAGTGAGGAAACAAAAGTGGCTCGCATAAGCATCGTCGGCGCGGGGCATTGTCAGAGGCACCAACATTACTCCGGGAGGCACTATTAGAGGCGCAAATGATAGTGCTTTGGACAAAGCCTTGCACTGTCTATGGCCATGAATTTTCATTGCCTTGCACGTCTTCTTTCATTGCTCCATTTTGTAGTTTTGAGGTACCATTTCGTGCAACTGTTTTCCACTTCATGTCCAAGCATTCCTACACGTAAAATGAACTATATTAAGCTCAATTGTTGCACAAATTAGCATCCAAAAAACAAGAAAGTAGGGTAAATAACATCAAAATATATGGAATTATAGCACGACATTGGCTAACTCCTTTTATAGAACCGGACTCCATGATTCCCGAATGAATCCAAGCATGGTTGTCCTAGTTCCTATTTCCATTATTTCGGATTGATTCCGATAGTTGAATTCCAAAAGTTCATGAGATTTCTAGATATGTATAATATTTTTCATGAGATTCCAAACATTATATAATATTGTTTTGGGGAGTATCATTACATAACCGAGAAGGTATAGGTTGTATGGGCCTACACCCGAAATTACACGTGCCGTTGTAGGATTTGATTGAGGGGCAAATCTCTGTTATGTTGTGTTGAGATTATTCTCCTTAATTTGGATAAATTTATTGCTAACACGGTTCAAGTTCCCATGTCGGTCCACACGTCATCGTGGTGAGACGGCTTAGCCGATCGAGGGGTGATTGGATGCCATGCCACGCACATGGTAGTATTGTGTTGTTATATCAACCCTCATGGATCAGGGTGTGACGGCTTAGCCGGTTGAGCGGTGATCGGACTCCACGCCAAGAGCATGGTGGGTTGTCCTTCTTGATTTTATATTGGATTCATCTTACCATGTCGATCCACATATTCATTATGGTGAGACGACTTAGTCGATCGAGCGGTGATCGGACTCAATGCCACGAGCATCGTGGTTTGTGTCGGTAGCTAATGATCTCCCAAACTATATTAAAAAGAGATGTTTGAAGGTTTTGCTCACACTATGTTTTCTATTATGGCATGGCACATTACACCTTGTATCCATTTACAACTCCTTCATGTTTTCCCTACTTATATTTCTTGTTTAACTCTATTTGAGGGTACTGGACTTTACATACTAGTACTATTCCATATATACTAACGTCCCTTTCGCCAGGGGCACTGCATCTTTAAAGGATGCTGGTGGTTCCACAGCAGCTGACTCAGGTTCTTGATAGGTGTACTCTCTTATCAGCTGATTTGGTGAACCCTATTCTACTTTAGGGCCTTATGTCTTTTGATTTTGCAGATTGTGTTTTGAGGTATCGTCGGGGCCTTGTCACTGACGCTTTCATACTACTCGTCTATTTCATTTAGGGGCTCCGTAGACATGTTGTGGGTGGGGTTCGTTTTGGGGTAACGAACTAGAGATGTTGTAGTTGTCAAACATGTTTCCACTCGTAAATGAAGCTTCTATAAGTAATTGAAATACGATGAGGTACACTTTACTCTTCACATGTCTATCTCTTATTAGTAATTTTCAATTTGTTCATGGGTATGGTTGGGTAGAAGGCATCAAGTAGGCTTGGTTGACCAGGATATCTCGGTTGAGCGCCGGTCGCGCTTCTCAAGGTTGGGACATGACAAGCTTGGTATCAGAGCCTAAGGTCTTAAAGTGTCGTAGGATTTCTCGGAGCCGTGTCTAGTAGAGTCCTTCTTATCGGTGTGTTGTCGACCACACTATAATTAGGAGGCTACATGGGCATTTTAGGAATGTTACCCTTCTTCAACACTCTAGATCATGCGATAGAGCTTGACGATAAGATTGTCTTCTAACTCGTGCGTTGAGGTTCGGGGTGAGTCTAAAAGTTCTTCCACCAATTTCAAGGAATATTGTCACATGGCATGACAAATAGAGAAAGTCCTAAATATTAAGAAATGGCACATGTAGCATGTTTAATGAATGATATGAACATATAAAATAAGTTTATGGTACCCGAAGCATACTATATATGAGATAAGTGTTAGAAGTGACTACCCACCACCAAAGAGATATTGACATGACAAATAAGACCTATGGTCAACTAGTACGTATGGAATATATCAGAACCATGTATATGATCCTAAGATGTAAAAGAAAATGAGTTACTTAGGCATGTGATATATGAGAGGCAAAACCTGGAGGGTAATGATGATGGCATAGGTCTCTCTCCAGAGACAAGACGTTTCGAAAGAGATAATGAGATCTTTATACCCATATGTGCCTTGTTTGGCGATGATAAGTCTAAGAAAAAACAAGAACATGCAAGTATATGTCATAAGATGTCCCCTTGAGTATTAGGAGAGTCAATTGAACTCAAAATGAGAAGATCCTTGCACCATGATGTTATAAGGGCCCCAGAAATGTACGAAACTATGTTACATTCCTAATAGATATTGACACAATGAATTTGGGTCCCAAGACTTGAGGTTGCAAAATAGGTTAAGCACTTATAAGGTTATCACCATGGCAACTTAACCTTCGCTAGTAGTTGATCCTACACAAGAGGACTAAAGATATGAAAGATATGTCCCCCAAGTTTATATGTTCATGACCTGTGTCGAAATCCAGAACATTCACCCCAAGTGAGGAAGGAAGGGCCACAATAAGGCTACTTACGTTCAATCAAACAAGAGTGAGACCATTTAGCTATGATGTTTGAATATCGTAATGAAGACATGTGCAGTATGGGAAAGTGCTAAGGGTTAATGTGATTCTCCAAAGAGATATGCTAATGATAAACCCATAGTCTACTCAAGAATGTGGAATCTTAGGGATTGTAAATTCTAAAACATGAAATAGTACATGGCATGGTCAACGATCCTAGAAACCAAGGGAGAGAGAAAGGGGTAAGTGTAAAGTTTCCCTAGAGGGTTTTATAGTAGTTCCAGTTTGATGACAATGGAACCCAAGAATGCACTATAAAGTAAATTGGAAAGGCTAGTGAGTGTTCAAAATGAGTTCATCATGGATTTGTGATTTGGCCGAAGTGCCAAGACATTAAGAAAGATGGAATGGGTGTGAGAAATAGATGTGATGCTATAATAACCCAAGAGAGCATTAGACTCAATAGAGAGCTCTTAAGAACCGTACAAGTAAGGAAGTGTTAAGTGATACATGGAAGGACAAACTTTATCACGGATATCCCAACAATTGCCGAGAGGCTTGCACGATGAATTAAAAACTAAAGCAAGGGCCACGTAACATATGGAAGAATGCAGAACTATTCACTAACTAGAAAGAATGAGGCATGAAGGATTGGGGAAAATCTATGAATTGAGGCAATCATAGTTATCACAAAAATAGTTCGTACCAGCCTCATAGACTTGCCTAGAGCACAAGTGTTAATAGAAGGCATAATGAACAAATCGTAAATATAGCATGACCTCTAAAGATGATCAAGATACATCACATAGTCATAGAATCAACGAAACATGGAACAAACAATTCACATAGGGCAAATAAGGCATATCATAAGCCTAACTCTATCCGGCTAAGTTCATAACCTATCTACGCACGTACGTTCATTACCTCGCATATATAGGGAGAATTTCCTCTTACATTGATAGACAAGAGACTTGCCTCCACCTAGTAACAATTCAACCTTCTGAAACTGCTTTTCCTTTCAAATCCATCTACAAACAACTCAAATCTAGTCAAATATTACTCAAATGATTCAAATAATGCAATACAAATCAGTCCCCGTATAATAAAGCTTTTATCTTTAATGAATTGTCAAAAGGCCAAAAAACGTCAACCCCAGCCCACATGGTCAAAACCCGAATCTTGAGGTATATCCCAACCCCACGAGTCCAAATATGTGATTAAATTCCAAATTTGATTCCAAATCGACCCTCAAATACTCAAAATATACCCTCTTAAAAAGTAGGCAAAACCCCCAAATTTCT
This sequence comes from Nicotiana obtusifolia, assembly GCA_002018475.1. Lineage (NCBI taxonomy): Eukaryota > Viridiplantae > Streptophyta > Magnoliopsida > Solanales > Solanaceae > Nicotiana > Nicotiana obtusifolia. Next base: position 34,112 of record MCJB01048081.1, read on the forward strand.
CTTTAAAATTTCATGTTTTAGGTGTAAAAATCAATTGGGAATCAAGATATATTTTCAAATATAAGTAGGAATTACATACCCTCGAAGTAGTAGTGAAAATTTCCATAAATATCCCCTCTTCTCGAGCTCCAAATCTCAAAATGGTGAAAAATGAGGCCCAACTCGCAATATAAGGTTTGTTAGGCATTTCACATTTGCGCCCCAATACTCGCATTTGTGAGCCTTGCTTCAGTGATATATGTCTCACTTCTACGAGCTCCTAGTGCCTGACAATCTCATCTGCAAAAAACCTTTCGCATATGCGGAGTCGCAGGTGTGACCATCTGTGTTGCAGAAGCGACACCCACGTGGCCACACCTTCCTCGCTGGTGCCCTCAGAAATCCCGCATGTGCGACCCTCACAATTGTGCACCCTCTTTCCAGATGCATCAACCACACACACTAGGACTCCTTCTCTGATGCAACAACAATACCAGATGTGTAAATTCGCACATGCGCACCAAAACTATCAGGTGCGACGCACCAGAACCAGCATTTCAAACCACTCCAAAATGGTCTGAAACCATCCCAAAACACACCTGAGCCCCTCAAGCCCCTCTCTAACCATCCCAAAAGGTCCATATACCTAATTTAAATTTATCCAAACACTCAAAATACCACAAATAACATCAAAACCAAGAATCAAAGATCAAAATCCATTTCATAACAAACTTTCCACCTTTGCCAAGCGCGTCCAAATCATACTTAGACATTCTGGATTACAACAAAAATTTGCACACAAGTTCATTTCAACCATTAAGACCTATTTGAGGTCTCAAAACCGTAATCAAAGCTCATTAGCTCACAATTCAACAACCGGTCACACTTAAGAACTCTCTGATTATTCAAATTGCCAACTTTTGACAAATAGAGTCAAAATCTCCTAGGAGCATCCCAAACAAATTCTAAACGTAGGCCCAAGTCTAAAATTACCATAAAAACCTATTGCAATCATAAAATCACAAATATAAGGCTGTTTACTCAAAATTCAAACCTAGGTCAGTTTATACAACTTAGGCTTCCAAAAATAGGACAAAGAGCTCCACTTCACTCTCAATCCTTCCTGGAACCAAACCAACCATCCCTACATGTCCTAAATTGTACAATGAAAATACTAAAAACATCAAATACGGAAGGGGCATCTAATACTCAAAATGACCGATCAGATCATTTTGTCCAAGGCTTCGAATGGGTATACCTTAACAGGTTATCCACACCATGATTCCTGCACTAGTTGCTACACCACCTTCATATCCAGCTGGAGGTGGAGGTCTGGTAGGGAGAGGTTTTCCTAGGGATGGAGGCTAGGCTGGTTGTTATGCTTTCCCTAGTAGGCCTGAGGTGCTTGCATCGTATAATGTGATTAGTCTATCATAGAGAAATTTTTATCCGGGCTCTACTTAGTTGTATATGTCATCTTACTTTGTATAATTTTTAGATATGCCTCATGATTCTTTGGATAATTCTATTTATGTGTCTACATCTATTGGGGATTTTATTATGGTGGATCGTGCCTATTGTTCTTGTACGGTTACTATCAATTGTTATGACACTATGGTTGATCTCTTACTGTTAGACATGGTTGATTTTGAGGTGATCCTTCGCATATATTGGTTAACTCTGTATCATGCTATCTTAGATTGTCACATCAAGGTTGTGACTTTGGCTATGCCATGATTTCCTAGATTAGAGTGGCAAGGGTCACTAGGTAATTCTACATGTAAGGTGATATCATTTTTGAATGCTCAGCGTACGGTTGAAAAGGGATGTCTAGCACTTTTGCCTTTTTTTCGAGATTCTATCCCAGAGGTTCCTTCCATGTATTCAGTATCGGTTGTGAGAGTGTTTCCAGAGATATTTCTTACAAACTCACAGCATATGCCACCAAATTGGGATATCGATTTTGGTATCGACTTGGTTCTGGGCACTCAGCCCATATCTATTCCATCATATCACATGGTTCCAACAGAATTGAAGGAATTGAAGGAGCAGTTGGATCTGCCTGATAACTTATTCAGTAGACTGAGTGTTTCTCCTCAAGCGTGCCGGTGTTGTTTGTGAAGATGAAATATGGTTCTATGAGGAAGTGTATTGATTACAGTCAGTTGAATAAGGTTACTATCAAGGATAGGTATTCATTGCCTCGTATTGATGATTTGTTTGATCAACTTCAGGGTGCTAAGGTGTTCTTTAAGATCAACTTGAGATTGGGTTATCATCATTGAAGATTAGGGCTTCATATGTCCGTAAGATAAATTTTAGGACTTGCTATAGCCATTATGTGTTAACCATGTTACCTTGGAGATTAAAAATATTTAAGATCAAGAACTGCAAGTACCAAGAGGGTTGGAAGGTTTAGAAGCTTAACAAATCGAAAATAATAAGTTTCGTCGAAATGGCAAGTTGGGAATGTTATAACCCATACTTTTGGGGTGATACTAGGGTGATTAATATGATAAGGAGGTGATATTATGAGGTATTTTAGTCGTAATATAGTCGTGTGTTATGTTTTAAAGTCAAACAAGTCATGAAACAAAAGTCGACAAAAGTTGTCGCAACTTACGTTTATAATTTAAAATTTAGGTCTAATGTTACTGAGCTTTTATCTCATTGCAATAGGAATTACGGAGTGATACACCAACCAAATTGAAGATCTACTAGTCTAGTTTCCAATGCATTAAACCGTTCATCGATACGATGTCAGAGGGGAGAGATATTCGTATTTTTGCGAGACTGCGCAAGCAGCTCCCTTTGGGACCCACAAGGTCGGTTAAGGATTATCTTGATATATAAAATTGTAGCCTTGGTCTATAAAGCTCATTTCTACCCAAATCAGACCTAAAAACTCTATCTATACCTCCTAACCACATCCTTAGGGTTTTGAATCAATTCCATCATCCGCAACTCAAAATCAAGACGCAAACACATCAACGTGATCTTTACGACATAGGTAAGACTTTGCCATCCCCCTTTCTCCTTATAACTCGTGTTTTGGAAAGAGCTTCATGGCTAAGGAAACATTTCACCTCTGTATTTTAGATATACAAGCATAATTAAGGGTGTGGATCAAAGGAAACAAGGTTCGGAAGCAAGAACATAGGAGGAATGTAGGGTTTTCATTTCGTTTTCGGCATGATTTGGTTTAGCTATGTTCTAGCCTCTCTTCTTTACCTTTTAACAGTTATTCAAGGGAAATTTCAGCATTTATTGTATCCTTGTATATTACTCAATTCCATATATGAATTGTGGAAGAAAATAGTTTAGGTTGGAACTTCAAAACATCAACAAAAACATAAGGGTAAATTGCCAATTTGGCATATGCCATCCGGACATCCGTTTGCTTTGTTCCTTTAATGTTTTTATGTATACCTAACGCCCATATGATCCTACTATCCTCATTTAAGATTATATAGGCTTAATTGTCATGTGTTGATGCTTAGATTATTCCTAAATCATGCTTAGACTTTCATGTCACAAGTTAGCCAATATGAGTCGACATTACATTCACAATTCCATTTTGTCGATCGTTTGACACTATTGTTGATAACTGGATCTCCTTTAGTTGATGTTATCATCTTGGCCGGGTATCCATTCCCGTGTATATTGTTGTGTTAGCTGTCATTTTTGGGGATCATCCAGTTTTAGGGAAAACTTTGCCGAAATTTTTGGATATTTGAAAAGTTGGACAAATCTTGAGTTCCTTGGTTCAAATTGATTATAGAGGGATCCTAATGAGTTAATTAACCTTAGTATCTTATGTACATACTCAGTTTCTCCCTAAAATGGTGATAGACTCCTTTATCCAACTTATGGACGATGAGTGTCAAATTATGTTTGTGATTTTGTTTATGGTTTCCTTCATGATCTCTTGAGTCTATATGATGTTGCCACATGTATTATGACTCATACATGCTTACATTGATTATGCTGGGGGATACAGCCCATAACACCAGCAAGGCCTATTGAATATATGCTGGGGGAGATAGTCCATAACGTCAGCGAGGCCTATTTATTATATGTTAGGGGAGATACCAGTCGGGCTTGTTGATTATATATTTACCTGCTGAGGGATATAGCCCATAACACCAGTCAGGCATGTTATATACGCGTATATAGCTACAATTTGCATTTCATGACAATACATGAGGCTAGTTTAGTTTTACAGTTACCTGATTGGGGGGATATAACCTATAACACCAGACAGGTACCAGCTCAGATAGTTGTTTAGTTTCAACACAGTTTCAACTTAAACTTTCATTCAATTCCAGCTCAGTTGCTATTTTAGACTCTTGTTTAGCTTTCAGCTTATATTCATATTTCCATCTTACAGTCATGCTTTAGTATGCTTCACATATGCTTTCCACCCTACATACTTTGTATATATTGTACTCACGTCCCTTCCAGGGTGCTGGGTTTCATGTCGCGCAAGTATAGATAGATCACCGTTTGAGGCACATCAGTAGGCCATCCACCAGTAGTTGGAGTCACTCCGCTTACTTCTGGAGTTACTTATCTTTTGGTATGTGTACAGTCAGCTAGTTTGGGTATGACATGGCTCTGTTCCGTCCAGTACTTTTTCAGTTCAGCACTCCTAGAGGCCTGTAGATATGCACCTCTGCAATTAGTATGTTTTTATATGTTAGCTTGGTTTAGCCTTGTCAGTTTTCTAGCTTGTAAAGTTCTTATAAGCTATGCTTATGCTTATGCTTTTTCAATTTATCATTTATATTTATGATTAGTATATTATCGGCAAGTTTAGTAATGACAGACACTTAGTGTCGGTTATCTATCGCGGCCTTAGGCTGGGCCGTGACAATCATGGTATTAGAGCAACTTAGTCCTAGGATGTCTACAGGTCGTTTCTAGTAGAGTCTTGTTTATGGGTGTGTTGTGCGCCATTCTTATAACCAGGAGGTTATAGGGAATTATAGGATGGTTGTCCTTCCTTCTTCTCTAGTTCGTGCGGTAGAGCTATGTTATAAAAATTTAACCTTCTAACGAAACCTTCTATATAGAGCGATGCCGCCGAAGAGACGCACAGCTGCCTAGAAGTGCAAAGCTGTTGCTGGCCAAGGTAGTAGCAGAGTACCCCCCCCCCCC
>MCJB01048081.1:39270-52070 GCA_002018475.1 Nicotiana obtusifolia
CCCCCAAGTTAGATAAGCAAAAGGAGTTCAGAAATTATGTTCCATCTAGAGCATCACAGACTCCGTCTATTTCGAGAGAGGTTAGGGGTGGCTCCAGCTACCGCACCTTTGGCTTCTCAGCATAACGACATGAGGGAGGTCGTTAGATTGTTGACATGCATTGCAGCTGCTTAGGCCAGACGGCAGTATACAGGTCCTCTAGGGTCGATACGGGTTCTAGGATTCGTGATTTCCTCAGATTAGAGCCTCCAATTTTCATGGAATTTAGTACAATAGAGGATCCCTAGGATTTCCTAGACAGAGTCGCTAGAGCCCTCAGAGTTATGCATGCCACAGATAGAGAGTCAGTTGAATTGGCATCATATAGATTACATGATCTAGCAGCTGGTTGGTATACCACTTGGGAGATGTCTATGGGAGCAAATGCTGCTCTAGCTACATGGCGAAAGTTCTTAGAGGCATTCCTCCATCATTACATACCTACAGAGACACATAGAGCACGATTGGATCAGTTTCTGACATTGAGACAGGGGGATTTGAGTGTTGTAGAATACAACCTCCGCGTTAATTCTTTGACGAGTTTTGCTCCTGCAATTGTATCAGGGATGGAGGACAGGGTACACAGGTATGTAACAGACTTGTTCCTCACTTAGTAAATGAGTGTATGACCATATCTATGCAATCGGTGTGGACATTGCACGTATTCAGGCATTCGCCTTAGCACTTGAGGAAAGGAAACAGAAGCATAGGGCTGACAAAGATAGAAGCTCAAGCAAGAGAGGTAGATTTTCAGGTTTGTTTGGTGAGACATCTGGTGCTAGTAGACAGCAGAGTGTTAGGCAGCCAGTAGCTAGTACTCCTTCACGATTTCAAGGGCCGAGATCTTATCAACCCCCACAACCTAGATCTAGTCAGGGTGGTTCATTTTACCCTAGGTGTTTTGGCTGTGGTAGACGAGATTTGGGCCGATGCCAGTTGGGTGTAGATGCATGTTATGTTTGTGGTGAGTCAGGCCATTTTATGATAGATTTCCTGTCTAGGGGTGGTAGTGGTGCAACTCAGCCAACGAGATCAGTTACAGGGTCGTCAGGGTCGAGTAGAAGTCGAGGTAGAGCTCCTACTACAGCGATCCCCAAAACCGCACCTACGCTCTGGTTGGTCGTCAGGGTCGAGATTTTTCACCAGACATGGTTACATGTACTTTATTAGTGAATTCTCATAATCGTATGTGTTGATAGATCCTAGTTCTACACTATCATATGTTACTCCCTTTGCTGCTACTAAGTTTGGGATAGAACTAGAAGCCATTACACCTTTTGAGGTAGCCACCCCAGTTGGTGCTTCAGTAGTAGCTAGGCGTGTTTTTAGAGGTTGTAACAGTGGCGATTGGAGACCATAGTACTACAACCGACCTTATTGAGTTAGAAATGGTTGACTTTGATGTTATACTTGGTAGGGATTGCTTGTCTTCTTGCTATGCCAATGTTGACTGTAGAGCTAAGACGGTCCAGTTTTTTTTTCCAGAAGGGTCGGCTATAGAATGGAAAGGTGTTTCTACATTACCAAAAGGTAGATCTATTTCGTACCTTAAGACGAGAAAGATGATCGCTAAGGGAACGCTGACTCTTGAATCAGTTCTAGTAGTGAATAAGTTCCCTCACGTATTTCCAGACGAGCTTCTAGGTCTTCCTCCAGATCGGGAATTGACTTCCTATCGAGATAGTTCTAGTTATGCAACCAATATCTAATCCTCCTTAATTAATGGCACAAGCAAAATTAAAGGAACTTAAGGAGTAGTTAAAAGATATGTTAGATAAGAGTTTCATTATACCCAACACTTCTCCTTGGGGAGCACTAGTCTTATTTGTGAAAAAGAAAGATGGCCCTTATGTATGTGTATATACTATAGGCAGCTGAACAAGGTCACAATCAAGAACAAATATCCCCTTCCCATAATTGATGACTTGTTCGACCAGCTTCAGGGTGCCAAGTGCTTCTCGAAGATAGACTTGAGATCAGACTTCCATCAAGATAGAGTTAGAGGCGACATGATGTCTGGCTTGAGGTTCTACAATAACATAAGAAATTAATGGTGCTAGCAAGCTAAAGGAAGGTTGCGAGTAGTATAAATATATATGTGTAGGTCGCAAGATAAAGTATGGTAGAGCAACAAGGTTTTAGGTAGATAAGAGTAAGGATAAGAAAAAGGTAAGAGAGAATATTACAATAATAGGTAAGGCCTTGGGATTAAGCCAATCAAAACAAGAGAAATGATGGTTTCCATAAGTTATAGAAAGCTCAGTATAGCATGAATGAACTCGGAGGAGTTTAAGACTAAGAGAATTCCAAAATGATGCAATCCTACATTGGTAGTAGAATAAGAGTGTAATTGTGATAAATGATAAGAGGATGACATTTAGGCCTTCAATTGATTAATGATTCAAAGAGAAGGGATTTCATGAATTGCACAGGATTAGAATACCCCCATAAGATGAATCACATCGAGATGCTATAAAATACGGTTATTGAAGTATAGTATCATCCATAGGTGGGTCAAGCAAATAACTTCAAATGTTCCCCGATGAGATGTGAGCCCTAGTGACAATGTATTACGTAAGAGATTTTAAGTTATCTGTGGTAGATTATAGATCAATATTAAGGTGAATCAACAATAGATGGATAAAAGTTCAAAAGTATGAGATGAGATTAGGCTGTCATTCTTAAGATGAACAGAAAGAGGAAGCATTAAAGGACTTAGATTTATACATAAAGGATAAGTAGGGAGAGAGTAACTTGGAGTTGGGTAGAAGATCTCTGTAATAATAAATTGAAGTAAGTATTATGTTATAATATGACCTAGCTGGATGCAATAAAGATAACTGAGGCTATTAAACAAATGTGGCAATAGTTGTAAGTTCGACAAAGTACCAAGCAAAGAACATCAGTACACCTATAGATGCCTAGAGTTTTGTATATGTTCACAAAGTGAGAGAAAAAAGGAGAAAAGAGTCATATAGGCACACGTACAAGGACATAATCGTACAGGCTGCATGACAGAAGGTAGCAACAGTTATGAGATTCGAAGAATTCCGACCATAGGTCGTGGTGTGAGAAAGAGGCCTAAAGTGGGGAATGCCCTGGCCTTTGGATTTATATGCAGAACAGTTGCCTAGATGAAAAGGACAATATAAAAGTACTTGTATGAGTTGTTGGTTATGAGACTGATAAGCACATCAGTCAACATTCGAGGACGAATGTTCCAAAGGGGGAATGATGTTACACCCCATGTTTTTGTACGTAAAACAATATCGTAAGTCAGTTTATGTATGCTCAAAAATTAGATCAACCTCTGAAAGTACATAAACTAAGTTAATCATATTACCTTGGAGGTTACAAATATTTAAGATCATTTACTACAAGTACCAAGAAGGTTGGAAGGTTTAGAAGCTAAACAAATCAAAGAAAATAAGATTCATCGAAATGGCAAGTTGGAAATGTTATAACCCGTAGTTTTGAGGAGATACTAGGGTGATTAATGTGATAAGGAGGTGATATTATGAGGTATTTAAGTCATATTATAGTAATATGTTATGTTTTGAATTCAAATGAGTTGTGAAACAAAAGTCGACAAAAGTTGTCACAAGTTACGTTCATAATTTAATTTAAAATTTAGGTCTAATGTTACTAAGATTTTCTCTCAATTTATTTGGAATTAAGGGTTTATCCACCAACCAATTTGAAGTCTATGAGTCTACTTTCCAACTGTTAAACTATTCATCGATATGATGTCGTAGTAGAAAGATATTCACGTTTTCGCAGGGCTACACAAGTAGCTCCCTTTGGGACCCACAAGGTCCATTGAGGATTATCTTGATATATAAAGTTGTAGCCTTCTTCTCTAAAGCTCATTTCGACCGAAATAAGACATAATAACTCTCTCTAGACCTACTAAGCACATCCTTAGTGTTTGAAGCAATTCCATCTTCCGCAACTCAAAATCAAGACGTGAACACATCAACGCGATCCTTACAACATAGGTAAGACTTTGCCATCCCCCTTTCTCCTTATAACTCGTGTTTTGAAATGAGATTCGTGGCTAAGGAAGCTTGTCACCTCTGTATTTTAGTTATACGAGCATAATTAAGGGTGCGGATCAAAGGTAACAAGGTTCAGAAGCAAGAATACAGGAGGTATATAGGGTTTTCGGCGTGATTTGGCTTAGCTATGATCTATCCTCTCTTCTTTATATTTTAAGAGTTTTTCAAGGGAAATTCCAGCATGTATTGTATACTTGTTTATTATTCAATTCCATATGTGAATTATGGAAGAAAATAGTTTAGGTTGGAACTTCAAAACACGACAAAAACCTAAGGGCAAATCGCCAGTTTGGCCTATGCCATCCGGACTTCTGTTTGTTTCGTTCCTTTGATGTTTTTATGTATATCTAACCCCCATATGATCCCACTAGATTCATTTAATATTATATAAGCTTATTTTTCATGTGTTGATGCTTAGATTATTCCTAAATCATATTTAGACTTTCATGTCACCAGTTAGCCACTATGAGTCTTCATTACATTCACAATCCGTTTTGTCGATCGTTTGACGCTACTTTGGATAAATGGATCTCATTTAGTCTGATGTTATCATCTTGGCCAAGTATCCATTCCTGTGTATATTTTTGTTCTTGCTGTTATTTTTGGGGATCATCCAGTTTTAGGGAAAACTATACTGAAATTTTTCAAAATTCGAAAAGTTGGACAAATCTTGAAGCGAGGCCTATTAATTATATGCTGGGGGAGATAGCCTATAACGCCAACGAGGCCTATTGATTATATGCTGGGGGACATAGCCAATAACACCAGTTGGGCCTGTTGATTATATATTTACCTACTGGGGGATATAGCCCCCAAACACCAGTCAGGCATATTATACATGCGTATATAGCCACAGTTTGCATTGCATGAATATACATGAGGCTAGTTTAGCTTTACAGTTACCTGATTGGGGGGATATAGCCCATAACACCAGACAGGTACCATTTCAGATAGTTGTTCAATTTCAGCACAATTTCATCTTAAACTTCGGTTCAGTTCTAGATCAATTGCTAGATTAGAATCTTGTTTAGCTTTCAGCTTATATTCATATTTCCATTTTACACTCATACTTTAGTATGCTTTATATATGCTTTCCACTATTTATACTTTGTAGATATCATACTCACGTCCCTTTTGAGGTGCTGCATTTCATGCCGCACAAGTACAGATAGATCAGTGTATGAGCCACATCAGTAGGCCATCCACCAGTTATTGGGGTCACTCCTCGTACTCCCGGAGTTACTTATCTTTTGGTATGTGTATAGTCAGCTAGTTTGGGTATAGTGGAGCCCTGTTCCATCCAGTACTTTTTTAGTTCGGCACTCCTAGAGGCCTGTAGATATGCACCTGTGCAGTGAGTATGTTTATATATGTCAGCTTGTGTCTGCCTTGTCAGCTTTCCATATTGTACAGTTCTTACCAGCTATGCTTATGCTTGTTCAGTTTATCCGTTTATATTCATGATTAGTAGATTATCAGTAAGTTTAGTGATGATCGGCACTTAGTGTCGGTTATTCATTGCGGCCCTCGGCTAGGTCGCGACATCATGAGTTCTTGATGATGTCATTTGGGTTGACTAATTCTCCAAAGACATTCATAGGTTTTATGAACAGGGTATTCAAGCCTTATTTGGATTCTTTTGTGATTGTCTTCTTTGATGACATCTTTGTTTACTCTCATGGTACAGAGGAACATGAGCAGCACTTGAGAGTAGTACTTTAGACTTTGAGGGATAAGAAGCTTTACATACATTTTTGAAATGTGAGTTCTAGTTAGATTTCATTGCATTCTTAGGCCATGTTGTGTCTAATGAGGTATTAAGGTTGATCGTAAGAATATTGAGGCGGTTCAGAGTTGGCTTAGACCTACTACTGCTACAAAGATCAAGAGTTTCTTGTGTTTGGCAGGCTACTACCGTCTCTTTATGGAGGGTTTTTCATCCATTGCAGCCCCATTGACTAAGACTCCGGGCCTTACATTGTGCATTGTGATGCTTCACGCTTTGATCTTAGAACAATATTGATGAAGGAGGGTAGAGTGATTACTTATGCGTCATAGTAGTTGAAGCCACATGAGAAAAATTATTTGGTTCATGATTTGGAGTTGGCAGCAATGTGCATGCGCTTAAGGTTTGGAGGCATTACTTATGTGTTGTGTCATGTGAGGTCTACACCAATCACCGGAGTCTTCAGTACCTATTCAAGAAAAAGGATTTGAATTTGAGGTACTGGAGATGTCTTGAGTTGGTTAAGGATTATGATATCACTATGTTGCATCATCCGGGTAAGGCGAATGTCGTAGCAGATGTCTTAAGTAGAAAAGCGGAGAGCATAGGGAGTTTGGCATTTATTCCAGTTGAGGAGAGCCCTTTGGCTATGGATGTTTAGGCCATGGCCAATAGATTTTTGATATTGCATATTTTTGAGCTTAGCAAAGTTCTTGCTTGTGTTGTTATGCAATCATCCTTGTTTGAGCGCATCAAAGCTCACAAGTGAGATGATCCACATTTTTTGGTGTTTAAGGCCACGATGCAGTGAGATGGTGCTAAGAAGGTGGTTATTAAGGAGGACGGTGTTATGCTACTTCATGGGCGGATTTGTGTTCCTAATGTTGATGGTTTAAGAAAGTTGTATTCTTGATGAGGCACACACTTCGAGGTGTTCCATTGATCCAGATGATATGAAGATGTATCATGATTTGACTCAACATTATCGGTGGCAGAGGATGAAGAAGGACATTGTCGGCCATGTGTCACGTTGTTTGAATCGCCAGCAAGTGAAGTATGAGCATCAAAACCTGGGTGGTTTGCTTTAGAAAATAGTATAACGGAGTGGAAGTGGGAGCGCATTACTATGGACTTTGTGGTAGGCTTGTCACTAACCTTGAGGAACTTTGATGCTATCTGGATCAATGTGGATAGGTTGACTAAGTTTGCACATTTAATTCCGGTTATGACTTCTTACACTTCAGAGAGGTTTGTTCAGATCTACATTAGAGAGATTGTCCGTTGGCATGGTGTGCCTATTTATATCATTTCAGATTGGGGTACTCAATTCACATTGCACTTTTAGAAGGGTGTTAAGCGAGAGCTGGATAGTAGGTAGAGCTTAAGACTACTTTCCACCCATATACGGATAGGAAATCCGAGCGCACTGTTCAATCCTTGAGGATATGTTGTGAGCATGTGTTAGTGAAGTTAAAGGCCGTTGGGATCAGCTCCTACCATTGGCAGAGTTTGCTTAAAACAACAGCTACCAGTCCAGCATTTTTCAGTTGGCTTCGTATGAGGCCTTGTATGGTAGGTGGTTTCGGTCTTATATTGTTTGGTTTGAGCCTGGTGAGGCTAGGTTATTGGGTACTGATTTGGTTCGTGATGCTTCGGAGAAGCTGAAGTTGATTCAGGCGTGGCTTCACACAGCACAATCCAAATAGAATAGTTATGAGGATAGGAAGGTCCGTGATGTGGCTTCAATGGAGACTGAGAAGGTTCTTCTTAGAGTTTCACCTATGAAGGATGTGATGAGATTTGGGAAGAAGGGCAAGTTGAGCCCTAGGTATATTGGGCCATTTGAGGTTTTATAATGAGTTGGTGAGGTTTCTTACAAGCTTGCTTTGACACCAAGCTTGTTGGGAGTTCATCTGGTATTTCATGTTTTCATGCTCCGAAAGTATCATAAAGTCAAGTTGTATGTTTTAGACTTTAGCACGGTGCAGTTAGAAGAGATTCTAGCTTATGAGGAGGAGCTACTGACCATTTTGGATAGATAGGTTCGAAAGTTGAGGTCAAAAGAGATTGCATCGGTGAATGTGCTTTGGAAATGCCAACTGAGTGAGGAGGATACTTGGGAGATCGAGTCAGATATGCTGAGTGGCTATCCACACCTTTTGAGTAGCTCAGGTATGTCTCTAAACCTGTTCGAGAATGAACATTTGCTTAAGAGGTGAAGAATGTATCGACGCAACTGCTCATTATGACTATTAGAGCCCCAAGCCCATATTTGATGCTTTTTATGTATATTTTTTTGATGTTTTATGACTTGATGGGATGATTGGTCTAGTTTCGAGAATTTTTCCCACCGAGCAACCAAGATGAGTCATGTTGACAACATAATGTACTTAATGGAGGAAGAATTGTAGAAGAAGGCACCCATGATACACTAATGGCAAAAAATGTCTCGTATGTACGCTTGATGCAACCTCACTTCGAGAAGGGATTATGTCAACAGTGATTTTGTTAAAGAGAAATGATGAGAGCCTCTAGTATATGTAATCATACTTTATTTCGCAGAAGAACTTGCCAATTTTCCACTATGTTGGGAACCGCTGTAGACTCCCTCAAAAATGGTGCTCTGCTACTTGGAAAAGAAATGCTGGAAATGATAAAGATATCTGATCATATGTTTTAATAAGGTTCAAGAAGTGAAACTGATTGTTTGAATGATCCATTCCTTAAATTAGTCGAGAAAGGGTTTTTTTTTTCATTCTGTTAGGCCAGAAGATAGGATGTCGGTGCTTGAGCCACATGAGTAGGCCATCCACCAACTGTTGGGGTCACTCCTCTTACTCCCGGAGTTACTTATCTTTTGGTATGTGTATAGTTTGCTAGTTTGGGTATGGCGGGGCCCTGTTTCATCCAGTACTTGTTCAGTTCAGCACTCCTAGAGGCTTGTAGATATGCATATGCACAATTAGTATATTTTCATATGTCAGCCTTGTCGGCTTTTAGATTGCACTGTTCTTATCAGCTATGCTTATGCTTGTTTAGCTTATCAGTTATATTTATGATTAGTACATTATCAGCAGGTTTAGTGATGATCGGCACTTAGCACCGGTTATCCGTCGCGGCCCTAGGCTAGGTCGTGACATTTTGAATGCCTGCAATTTCTTCTTCTTCTATTGTTGAAATATTCTCAGCTTGATGGTTAGGATCAATGAATATTACTTGAATAGATTCTTTTGCAACAAGAGTACGCTTATTGTAAATTCTATATGCTCTACTAGAAGAAGAGTAACCAAGAAATATACCTTCATCAATTTTAGGATTAAACTTACCAAGGTTATCCTTACCATTATTATGAACAAGATATTTGCATCCAAACAGATTAAATATTATTTGGCTTCGTGCATTTTCAAACATCATAAGGAGATTTTTCAAGATTGTCTAATCATGCATCTGTTGATAATGTGGCAGGTTTTGCTTACTGTTTTTGCCCAGAAATAATATGGTAAAGAGCTTTCTGCAATCATTGTTCTGGCTAAGTCTTGAAGAGTTATATTCTTTCTTTCAACTACTCTGTTTTGTTGAGGAGATCTTGGAGATGAGAAGTTATGAGTAATCCTTGTTCATTGTAGAATGTTTCAAAAGCATTGCTTTCAAATTTGCTTCCATGATCACTTCTTATAGCAGAGATGTAGTGACCCCTTTCCCGCTAGACTTTCTTGTAAAAAACTTCAAAATTATTTAGTGCCTCATCCTTGTGACTTAGGAAATAAACCAGGTGAAACGAGAATAATCATCAACAATAACAAAAGCATATTTCTTGTCATTTGTGATAGAGGTCCTAGTGGGTCATTAATGGTCCATGTGCAATAGTTGCTAAGATTTTGATGTAGAAACAATATCTTTTGGTTTAAAAGATGATCTATTCTATTTTCCAAATTGGAATGCATCACAAATATGATCTTTTCAAAAATTCAGTTTTGGAAAATCAATGACCCGATTTTGTTTTAAAAGTTTTCAATGGAATGCATGCGAGCATGGTCTAATTTCCTGTGCCATAACCAAGGGTCATCAATCATGGATGCTAAACAAATATGATTATCAAGGTTATCTATTTTGCTGAGAGTACATATATTTTTGTCTCTACTCCCAGAAAGAACTGAATTAACTGATTCATCAATAATTGCCAGCCAGTTTTTTTAAAAGCGTAACTCATAGTCGTTGTCACATAGATGACTGATACTTAACAGATTGTATCCTAATTCATCCACAAGATATACCTCATCTACATCACATGATGGGCTTAGCGGGACTTTACCAACTCCATTGACGTTTCCTTTAGAATTATTTCCACATGTGACCGATCCTCCATCTAGTTTTGTGACAGATTTGAAAAGTTGTTTGTCACCTTTCATATATCTGGAACACGCGCTGTCAAGATACTACTTTCCTCTTATGTTTATCCTGCATTGTTCCTTACTGGTTTCTGCAATTTCCATCAAACTTAGACTTGTATTTTTTTCATTGTCTAATTTATCTTCATGACTTTCTCCAAATTCCATGAAGCACATGTTAGCCATCTCTTCACCAATAGATTCTTCTTCATCACTCCATTCTCCAAAATATTTCTTCTTATGAAAACCCTTATCGATTTTCTTCTTTAGATCATGGCATTTAGCTTGTACATGACCAGATTTTCCACATTATAACATCTTCCATAGTTTTTCTCATTTTCATTTCCTGGTCTTCCTTATCTGAAAAACTGCTTACCCTTTTTGCCTCCTTTGGTTCTTTTCATCATAATTCATACCACCCTTGATAGCATAGCCATGTTTTCATCTTGTTCTCCTACTCCTTCTTCTTTTTCATTTTTAGATTCAATTATAGTAGCTTTGAGTGACACACTCTTCTTCTTTTCTTCTTTTCTTCTTGTAAACGTCTATTCAAATGAGTTTTTTCAAAGGCTATAAGATCTTCACGCAGTTCATCATAGGAAATTTTGTCGATATCTTGAATTTTCTGGTAGAATACTTAGAAGTTTCCTGATCTGCTCTCCACTTTTCAGTGGTCTCCCAAATGCTTTCAGATCTCCAATAATTTTGCTGAACTAGAGAACATCTCTCAACAGATTCACCTTCCTTCATTTGAAATAGTTTGTAAACATTAATCATAAGGTTTATCCTTGTTTCCGTAACTTTATTGGTTCCTTTGTAGGTGACTTCAAGTTTTTCTCACATTTCTTTTGCAATTTCATAGCTTGAAATTTTTTCGTACTCTTCTCCAATTATGGCATTGTACAGAAGATTTTTCGCTTTAGAATTTCCCTGAGCAATGGCAACCTATTCGTCAATCATGGGGATCATATGATACTTGGCTTTCAGTGGTTTTGTCCCTTTTTGCTGGTGGAATGGGGAGATCTTCCTTTTTGATGACGTGCCAGACTTTAATGTCATATGATTTTGCATATGTTTCAGTACGCACTTTTCAGTGTGAGAAAAGTAAGATGGTCTTATTTGAGAGGTTCCCTCTTGAAAGAGTGTTCCAACGATAGTGTTTGATCCCATGAATTTTTACTCACTTAAGGTTAAGCAAATAGAATTGTTGTGAGACCTACTCGAATACCAATTGAAACACAAGAGAGGAGGGGTGAATTATACTAATTTACAAAATAAGTTGACCAACTATGATATTAGTCGATTCTTTTTCCTGCAGAAGCCAAATTAGAGAAAAATAATGAAGAGAATTTAACAAAGATAAAATAAATGAGGCACGAAGTTTTATAATGGTTCATGTGCTGGTGTAGTACCTACATTCAGTTCCTTTGGATCATAAGGTTTCTCTTAGATCTTCAAAGGTGATTGGGTACGATGTTCGTGGTTTTCCTTCGTTCACCTTCAACGATATGCAAATGAATCTTTATCAAGCTTTTGACACAACCTCTTGATTGTTTTCTTTTTCTTTCTATCTTTTGAGACATTAGTAAACTCAAGAATACAGTTTGATTAAGAACTAGAAAGATGTAAAAAGCTTGTTTGTGAAGTTGCGCACAGTTCTTTCCTTCTTCGAGTTCTTCATATAGGCAGTGGTTGATGTCTTGAGTTATTCCTAGCCAACAAGATCTTCATTGATTGAGAGTAAGATTGAGATATTCCTTTGACTGAGGCAAGTATTTTTCGAAGAGATTGACCCAATGGATGTCTTTAAATCCAGTCAATAGATAAGGAGTGGATTCATAGAATGCGACCTCCTTCCTTGTGCTTGCCACTTCCTTCTAAGGGGTTCTTGGATGATTGTGTTGATTGAGAGTTAATATCTCATCTTCCCTTTTTAGCGACGGATCTTTCAATATGCTGAAACAAGTTGTCTGATTGATGCTCATTTGATTTTCCTATGTTTTCGAATATTGATCTTAAATTTGATCTTCCTCGTGTCTTGATCACTTGATTCTAGAAACATCACTTGCATTCCTTTATTTTTGCAGTTATTGCCTCTTCTTCTTCTAGTTATCTATTTTCCAGCACAGATTGGAGTAAGATTAGTATTAGCATTGTCAAATGTGTCATAATTAAAACTTGGGTGTAACAAACAACTCAGCTATGAAACTTCCAAATGTCTACGGAAGCATTGAATTGAAAAATATTGATTTCTCTTAACTAACTAGACCAAAAGTCCTCGTATTGAACAATTTCAGTCCCAAAGTCAATGGAGACAAACTATAGACACTACAGCAACTATAAGATACGACGAAATTTAATTAGGGACCTTTATAATAAATATCGGGAAAAAGATAGTTTATTGACATTTGTTAAAAAATGTTACTAAAATACTGATATTTAATTAAAAATGACAAAAATATTGTGACATTTAATTTAAATGTCACATAATTAGCAATAAAATGACATTTAGTTAGTTACGTTTGTTGTAAGTGTAAATAATTACGTACACTTTTTTTCACTAATTTCAAAAAGAAAGGGAAATATCTT
>MCJB01048081.1:52209-102561 GCA_002018475.1 Nicotiana obtusifolia
AAAAACCCTACTCCCTGCGATATCCCTCTCAAGTCAGAACACTCAAGTTTATTTCCCCCTCCCCAATTTCTCTGGCCCATCCAAATCCCTCCACTCCAACCGTGAACCTCAAGCACCTTCAAGAATAGCAGTATGAATGAATCCTAGTGTACTGTCTTTGTTTACTTTTGGCTTCAGATAACAATTGAATTTGTACGTGGTTTTAAGGATACGTGATTTGGTTTGATACAAATAATGAATAATATAATGGAGATTAAAGTTAGTAAATAAATGGAGAAGAAATGCAAACCACAAGCCTTGAATAGTCTTGGCCTTGACTGATTTCTTCAAGATGAACAACATATATGAATGAAACCAAACGAATAAAGTAAGAATAAGAGCAGACTTCTTTATTATGTATTGATGATTGTTTCGTGAGATAATCCTAGAATAATTACATTGCTCCTTTATATATCATGGGGATAATCTTTTATACACGGCAAGAATCTGTTTACAAGGTAAAATATCTCTTGATGTACTGATTTAAAGGTCTAATTGATTGGTGCCGTGATTCCCGCCGAGATGCTTACTTATCACGCAATTTCTGATTCTTTCATCATTCAAATTTGATAACTTACCCTAGGGCATTTCACGGAATCGAGCTTAATAGATTCATCTCGGGTACCATGGCTTCAAGTTCTGATTCGAGGTTGTTCGGTCTCGACCTTCGGTCTTTGATACCTCGATATTCCTGCTTCGATGTTATTCAGTCTCGCTCTTTGATCTTTGATATCTTGACCTCGATTTATCGAATAGTAATTACGATCGATACCAACCGTATAAACTATAGCCCAATTTGTTTCCATGTAGGCGGTTCGATTTTGATCCCATACAGATAGTCCCCTCATTTTTTGGCGAGTAATGACGAAAAAAGATATGAGCCGCAACTTATTGGTTAGTTTAAATGGCGACATACTTATGATGTGTGTGGCACGGAAGTCGGAGCGTCCCATCAAAAGAAACGAATCATCATATTGATAAATGACGGTAGAACTGTGACGTACGTGGTACGTGTCGAAAACGTCTCATCAGAGACAAACTTGGGACAAACCTATGCAACATCAGTACATGCTAATTAGTGCTTCATCGCTTTGGGACGCGAACCGCCGCTTTTGAGGTGCTATGAATACCCTTCTCTGTCTTCACTTTCAGGAGTTTAAGCTATCTGAACATTTGAATCATTCTCTTCTTCAAATTCTCTAAGTTTTCTTGCAAGCAATCTCCCTTTTGTTCTTATCTCACTTCTGCATCTTTTAACTTCTTTATCTCCTAATTAACAATGGCGAAAACCTCTAAATCCATTCTTCAGAGACAGACCCCTTCTTCTTCTCAACCTACTGAAGATTCTCAACCTGTTGATGTTGAGGAAACCATGGTTGAACCTCCTTTGAAGGCGTTCGTACCGACTGGATATTCAATCGGTTCCGACTTTAAAGTAGATAAGGCTTCTTCAGTACCAGGCCGGTGTGAACCAGTCACTAGGTATATTTGTTCGATTACGGACAAAATCCTTGACAAGGTTAAAGAAGATTGTAATTGGATTGGCAAGTGCGCGGTCGTTCCTGCACTGGAAGAGGCAATCACCACCCACGTGGAGGGTTATTTGAGTGTTTACACTTATCCCTTCACGTTGGGCCCTTTGGACCCTGTTATTGTTGCCTTTTGCAAAAGGTACGAGTAACATTTGGTCAGATCCATCCTTCTTTTTGGAGAATAGTCATTCTCTTTTGCTTTGTTGTAAGAAAGATCGACGGGCACCCTTTCACCGTCGATCACCTTCTGCGATTATACAGTCCCCGACTCTTCCGAAGGGGATTAATAAAACTTGCTCGCCGGGCAAGCAAATCCCCCTTCTCGAGCATCGATGAGGATAGGGATCGAGGCTGGATGACCCGATTCGTACGACTGAAAACATCGGACTTGATTCCGACTGAAGACATGTCGTTCCCCGAGAAGTGGAACATGAACCGTAAGTGTTATCCCATATTTCAACTTGTTCAATGTTTTTTTCTTTGTTATTTTACTAACCAGTTCCATATGATGTAGTCGTATCCTGTATGCTGGCCACGATTCCTCATCTGAAGGAATGGGTCGAAAGAGTAGTATCCCAAAGACACTATTCAGAACATGCCTGGCGCGAGCTCTCGAAGGGCCGATGGGAGGCCCGACACTATAGTGAGACAGGTTAAGTTCGAACTCAGCGTCTCATCTTATTGATTTCTAATTCGCTTTACTCTTCATTTGTAGGTTTATCAAAGGATGTTGAATTGAGGCCAGCATCCCCTGGTAATGAGGTTCCCTGCAAGCCCCCTGCTTCAGAGCAGAAAAAAGAGAAAAAGAGGAAAGAAGCCCCCAGTTCTTCTGAGCCGGAGAGAAGGAGACCGAAGAAAAGGATAGCTCGTAAGCCTAAGAGCAGCATTGATGATCGGATACTGTCCTCGGACTCACTTCGTCGGTTGAGGGAGGAGTCCGAGGAAGATGAAGATTTTGACTTTTTGGGTAGCGAGCCATCTCGAACTGAAGGACGGGGAGTCCCCGAGCAGAGAGCCGATGAAACACACCTTTATCGAGTCGAGGGCTCTGAAATGGGGGCATGAGCTGGGGCTTCTATCGATGTAAGAGGGGCTTCGCAGGGAATCTTAGGCCCCATAGAAATGATAGACTCCCCTTCCTTCTCGGAGTCGACCCTGAACGAGGCCCAAGCCGCAAAAGGACATTCCCCGTGTAGGAGCCATGTACCAAAAATCCCTTTTCGAGGTATCTTCGATGGCGTGGATTCGGCGTCTGCGAAAGATACCTTTGGGCTCGGTAACCTAGAAGTACCGAGGAAAAGTCCCTCCACCGGCACGAGCAGGGTTTCTTTCGGTCTGAAGTTGGTCGATAGATTTCTTGCTCCGAGTTTAGATCCTGATCAAAAGCGGATCATATCCTTTGCCATTCCCGAAGATGCTAAGGTCCTTTTCGCTCCTGTAAGGGTGGCTAGCTATCTTTGGTGTTTGGTGACTGAAGAAGATCAGGCTAAGATGAACGAGGTGGATGTATCCTGCTTGTTCAATGAAGCTCAGCAAGCATTGAATAGGGTAAGTTTCTGATAAGCCTTATCTGGTGTTCACTGTTTTGCACTTTAAAACTTTGACTAACTGCCATATTTCCTTTCGTGTTTGTAGGCCTCGGTGCTTCATCATGAGGCTTTTCTTCGTCACCGAGAAGAATCGGGACGTTGCGAGCTGCTCGAAGGGGAGATGGTGAGCCTTTGGGCCGAAATGAATTTTGTCCGGAGAGAGAATTCTGGCTTAGTCGAGCAGATGGGGCAACAGCTCGATCAAATCACTCGACTCCAATCAGAGGCAAGCGAGGCTAGAGCTGAAGCCAATGAGTGGAAAAGCAAGATGGATCAGCTGGCTTCGGAAAAAGAGGCCTTTCGTGCTCAGTTATTTCAACAGAAACTCAACTGACGGAAGCAAAAGGGAGAATCGAGGCTCTGACTAAGAACACCGACGTACTCCAATCCCAAGTCAGCGTGATCACCTCGGATCGAGATGTTTTGGCCAACGAGCTGCACATGGCAAAATCGGAGGCTGTTGTAAACAAAGTTGAGGCCGATGAGCTGGTGGCCCAGTACAAAGGCCGAAGCCGAGGCTGCTCAAGATCAATCAAAAATTTTGGTTGATCACATAAAGTGGCAAAATTGCATGTCTGTCCTCGAGGAGATACATGCTTGGAGCTTCGATCTATTAGCCGAGATCGAGGATGCCAAAAGAATCGAGGCCGAAGTCAAAAAGCAAGCCTTTCCGGAGGAAGATGACTCCGAGAATCGGAATGAAGCGCCTTCTCTTGTCTTTTTTTGATATTATATAATGATGTCCCCATCTTTGTATCATATCTTGTATATATATAAAAGCCCTTTTTCCTTTCCTTCTTTATTGCTGACTTGTTTTAATTCTTTCCATTGAACCTAGGGTTTGCCTCAGTAAATTTTCTGTTCCTGGAATTCAATTTGGACTTGGCCAATTTTGGGATCTGCCTTAGTAGGTTTTATTTTCCTTCGATAAACTCGGTATGGCCTTAGCCTTTTAAAGATTCGGGGTTCACCTTAGTAGGCCTTATTCCCCTTCGAGTTTCGTTAAATCGGTATGGCCTTAGCCTTTTAAGAATCGGGGTTGGCCTATGTATGTCTTATTCCCCTTCGAGTTTCATTAACTCGGTATGGCCTTAGCCTTTTAAGGATCAGGTTGGCCTTAGCAGGTCTTATTCCCCTTCGAGTTTCATTAACTCGGTATGGCTTTAGCCTTTTAAGAATCGGGGTTAGCCTTAGCAGGTCTTATTCCCCTTCGAGTTTCACTAACTCGGTATGACCTTAGCCTTTTAAGAATCGGGGTTGGACTTAGCAGGTCTTATTACCCTTCGAGTTTCATTAACTCGGTATGGCCTTAGCCTTTTAAGAATCGGGGTTGGCCTTAGCAGGTCTTATTCCCCTTCGAGTTTTATTAACTCGGTATGGCCTTAGCCTTTTAAGAATCGGGGTTGGCCTTAGTTGGTCTTATTCCCCTTCGAGTAAATTTGATTTTTGGATGAATCCTCGAGTGAGGTAGTATTTAATTGAACAAAGAAAATCAAAACGGCCCTTGGGCTCGGAGACAGGATATTGGTGCAAGAGATCTTTATTCTTGTTCACGTGCTTGTACATTTTATTTCGGGGATAGATTAATCTATTTGGGTACGTTTCCTTTGACCGTTTGACCCTTACATCGATTCCTAATGATCTTTGATTTTAGAGGTGTTTCCCCGAATTGAAGTTTCCAAGCATCCTTCCGATATTTGAGGTCGATCGATGATTAGCACCGAGTATTGTTGTCATCGATCTATGATCGGTCTTCAAATCTAAGTTAGCACGATTTACTGGTTGCCTCGTTGAAAACCTTGCCGTAAAATCCAATTTGGGACAAAACCAGTCGAAGGGAAAAAGAGTGCAACGTGTGCTTTCAGTCATAACATCTCGTACTTTCCGATTCGAGGCTACTTTATTTGATACCTGTGAATTTTAGTTTGTCGATATAGCATAAAAACAAGTAAAAATGAGGAACGAAGGATCGTACCTTAACAGTAGTATCGTTTTAAGAGATTTATGTTCCAGTTGTTTGGTAGCTATTTGCCGTCCATCATTCCAAGCTTGTATGACCCTTTTCCAGTGATCTTTATGATGGAGTAAGGTCCTTCCCAGTTCGGTCCCAATTTCCCTTTGTTCGGGTTTCGTGTGGTGGGTGTGACTTTCCTGAGTACTAAATCTCCGATTTTGAAATGTCAAAGATGGGTTCTCCAATCGAACGAGGGAAGCTTCCCTTCTTTCGTCCAATAGTTCCAGATTCGTATTCATAGCCTCGTGGTTCGATTCTTCGGTCGCATAACGGAACCTGAAACTTGCTTCACCGACTTTGACCGGTATCAAAGCTTCAGCACCGTATACTAAGGAAAAGGGGGTGGCTTCGGTGCTAGATTTTTCGGTCGTACGATACGCCCACAGGACTTCAGGCAATATTTCTTCCATTTCCCCTTCCCATCGGTTAATCTCTTTTTAAGATTTCAAATAATTGTTTTGTTGGATAATTCGGCTTGTCCATTCCTGCTGGGGTGGTAAGGTGTTAATATGATTCTTTTGATCTTGTTATCCTCGAGGAATTTTGTCACTTTGCTGCCGACGAACTGTTTTCCGTTGTCACACACGATCTCTGATGGCATCCCAAACCGACATATGATGTGATCCCAAATGAACTCGATTACTTCTTTTTCCCTAAACTTCTCATATGCCTGCGCTTCCACCCATTTGGAGAAATAATCAGTCATAAAACGAATGAATTGAGCCTTACCTGGTGTGTAGGGAAGAGGGCCAACGATGTCCATTCCCTATTTCATGAACGGCCATGGTGATAAGATCGAATGCAACGTTTCCCCGGGCTGATAGATCATCGGGGCATGCCTTTGACATTCGTTACATTTGCAAACGAACTCCTTCGCGTCCTTTCCATGTTGATCCAATAATAACCGGCTCTGATTATTTTTTGGATTAGGGTTCGGCACCGGAGTGGTTCCCACAAGTGCCTTCGTGGATTTCTCTTAAAATGTATTCAGTGTCACCCGGTCCCAGACATATCGCGAGGGGGCCGCCGAACGTTCTTCTAAATAGAGTTTTGTCATCGGATAAGGAGAATCGAGCCGCCTTTGTGCGTAAGGCTCTTGATTCTTTTGGATCTGAGGGGAGTTTTCCGGAGCTGAGGTATTCTATGTATTTGTTCCTCCAATCCCAGGTCAGACTCGTCGTACTGATTTCCACGTGGCCTTCTTCCACTACTGACCTCATGAGCTGTACGACCTTCTCGGATTTGATCTCATCATCTTCGACCGATGATCCCAAACTGGCAAGGGCATCGACTTCGTAGTTTTGCTCTCGAGGTATGTGTTGTAAGGTCCATTCTTTGAACCTATGTAGTGTAACTTGTAGTTTGTCTAAATATCTTTGCATTCGTCCTTCTCTGACCTCGAACGTTCTGTTGACTTGATTCACCACAAGAAGGGAGTCGCACTTAGCTTCGATTATTTGTGCTCCCAAGCTTTTAGCTAGTTCTAAACCTGCAATCATGGCCTCATATTCTGCTTCATTGTTAGGTAATTTCACAATCTTGATACACTATCGAATTATGTTACCGGTTGGGGGTTTTAGCACGATACCAAGTCCCAATCCCTTCGCGTTCGAGGCACCATCTGTGAACAGGGTCCATACTCCGGAAGGAGTCCCCGATCCGGCCAGTAGCTCTTTTTCGACCTCGGGTATTAGGGATGGTGTAAAATCGGCGACGGAATCTGCCAACACCTGAGATTTAATGGCGGTTCGAGGTCCATATTCAATATCATACCCACTTACTTTGACAGCCCATTTGGCCAATCGGCTGGAGAGATCGGGCTTATGTATTATGCTTCTTAACGGGTAAGTTGTTATGACGCATATGGGATGACACTGGAAATAAGGCTTCAGTTTTCTGGAGGCACTCAACAAAGCGAGTGCCAGTTTCTCCAAATGACGGTACCTAGTTTCAGCCTCGCCTAAGTTTCTGCATGTCTTCGGTGTATGTAGCAAGGGTGGGCTAGACAGATACCATTTAAGCTCTTCTAAAGCGTATTGGCATTCCGGTGTCCATGAGAAGTTGTTCCTCTTTTTCAATAGATTGAAAAATCGATGACTTTTATCGGATGATCTTGAAATGAACCGTCCCAAAGCGGCTATACGGCCTGTCAGCTTTTTTACAGCCTTCACATTATCTACAACTGTTATGTCCTCGATAGCCTTGATTTTTTCGGGGTTGATTTCTATTCCTCGATTCGAGACCATGAAACCGAGGAACTTGCCCGAGCCCATGGGTTCAACTTCATGTTGTATTGCTTCAGCACGTCGAATGTTTCCAGCAAATGATTCAAATGGTCCTCTGCTCGCAGGGACTTAACTAACATGTCATCAATATAAACTTCCATCTTTTTTCCTATTTGTTTTTCAAACATTCAGTTTACTAGGCGTTGGTAAGTGGCTCCTGCATCTTTTAACCCAAATGGCATCATGTTGTAACAGTATGTGCCATACTTAGTGATGAAGGATGTTTTTTCTTGGTCAGCCGGGTCCATTCGTATTTGGTTATAGCCAGAGTAAGCATCGAGAAAGCTTAGGGTCTCATGGCCAGTGGTAGCATCGACCATGCGATCGATGTTGGGTAAAGGAAAAGAATCTTTTGGGTATGCCTTATTCAGATCCTTATAATCTACACACGTTCTTAGTTTATTCCCTTTTTTAAGGACTACTACTACGTTTGCTAACCATTCCGGGTATTTAACCTCCCGAATGGACCCTATCTTTAGAAGCTTAGTTACCTCGTCCTTGATGAATGCGTGTTTGATCTCGGACTGAGGCCTCCTTTTTTTCTTGACCGGTCGGAACTTCTTATCCAGTCTTAGCTTGTAAGTTGTTATCTCCGGTGGTATACCTGTTATATCAAGGTGGGACCAAGCGAAGCAATCTTCGTTAGTTATAAGAAATTAGATAAATTTTGTCCAGAGCTTGGAGCTTAGGTCCGAGCCCAGGTATACCTTTCGTTCTGGCAAGTCTTCTTGGAGTGAGACTTTCTCGAGTTCCTTAATTGTCGATATGGTAGCATCGGATTCATCGGGACTGATAAAAGATCTAGGGATTCCGTAATCATCATCCTCGAGATATCTTGTTTATCTACGTTTGTCGAGGATGAGGTCTGTGATTGCTATTTCATCTTGTTCTCGACCCTTTGTGAAGGAACTGCTGGTACTTGTGTTATTTCTTCCACTGCAAACATTTCTTTCGCAGCCGGTTGCTCCCAGTAAACTGTTATAATTCCATCGGGTGATGGGAATTTTAGTACTTGGTGCAGCGTCGAAGGCACGGCTCTCATGTCATGGACCCATGGTCTTCCGAATAGAGCGTTGTACCTCATGACCCCACCGATTACGCAAAACTTTATTTCTCGAATGGTTCTGGCAGTGTTTATCGGCAATGTTATTTCGCCCTTGGTTGTTTCACACGCCAAGTTGAACCCATTGAGTACTCAGACTGTAGGGACAATTCGATCCGTCAGACCGAGTTGTTCTACGACCCATGACCGGATTACCAATATGCGCTTCACTTTAATTCTTGTTATAAGCACAGATATCACTAGGGCGTCATTGTGAGATTGCATAATCCCTTCCGCATCTTCCTCGCTAATGTAAGATTCCCTCCATCGCATAATCTCGAGTGTGTATTTCCCTGGTGATGGATATCTTGGTGCGTTTCAGCATCGGACCTTGAGGGGTGTCTATTCCGCCAATAATCATGTTAATCGTGTGTTGTGGCTCTTCTTGGTTTGCTTGTTTATTTCTATTTCCATAATGATTCTTCGCTCGGTCGCTCAAAAATTCTCGAAGATGTCCGTTTTCGAGCAACCTTGCTACCTCTTCTCTTAATTGTCGGCAATCTTCTGTCTTGTGTCCGTGTGTACCGTGATATTTGCTTATCAGATTATGATCCCTTTGGGCTGGATCTGATTGTAACGGTCGAGGCCACTTAGTTTCCTTGATGCGACCGATAGCTGATACGAGAGTAGCCACATCAACATTGAAATTGTATTCCGATAACCGTGGTGCTTCTTGGTGACCGGTGGTTCTCTTGAAATTGCCTTTAATTATGGGCCCTCGGTTATTCCGAGCTTGATCGTTTCTCCTTTTTGTTTCTTGGGGAGTTTCGCCTTCCTGTAGTGATTTTTCTATCCCCATGATATGGCCGATGCCGATCTCTATTCAGCCTCGGTTCACAATAAATCTCCCTTCGAACTCTATCATGAGTTCTGACGAGATAAATGGATCCCGAAGGGTCTCCGATTTGATCATCTTCGACTCTGATTTTAGATTGGTATCGGTTATGTACATCTGCCCATGTGACGGCTTGATATTCTATCAAGTTTTGCTTGAGTTGCTGTGAAGCTGTCGAACTTCGAGCGTTGAGCCCCTGGGTGAAGGCCTGAACAGCCCAATCGTCAGTGACCGGTGGCAGGTCCATCTGCTCCATCTGAAAACGAGATACAAATTCTCTGAGCATCTCGTTATCTTTTTGTCTGACTTTGAATAGGTCCTACTTCTGCGTTTCTACTTTGATAGTGCCTGCATGTGCTTTTACAAAGGAGTCTGCAAGCATAGCGAAAGAGTCAATGGAAATAGGGGGTAAGTTATGATACCATGTCATGGCCCCCTTCGACAAGGTTTCCCCGAACTTTCTCAAAATAATAGACTCAATCTCGTCGTCTTCTAAGTCGTTCCCTTTTATAGCACATGTGTATGCGGTCACATGCTCGTTTGGATTGGTTGTTCCAATTCCGACATGCGGAATTTCTTAGGTATTGGTTTTGGAGCGGCGCTCGATGGGAAAGATTTCTGTACAAATTTTTTGGAATCCAAGCCCTTTAATATCAACGGTGCTCCTGGGATTTGATCCACCGTGGAATTGTACGTTTCTACCTTTTTGTCGTTAGCCTCGATTTTTTTCTCTCCAGACTCGACTCGTCTGGTTAATTCTTCGAGCATCCTCATGATCCCGGAGTTTGCCCTCGATTCACCTTCATTCGGCTCTTCTGTGACTGGTTCATTCTCAAGAATAGTTCCCCAAGAAGGACCGAGCTCAACTTTGTTCGATATTTGGCTTTGATTTTGTAATTGAGCAATGGCTGCCTGCTGGGCTTGCAACATGTCAAAGATCATTCTGAGACTGATCCCCCTTTCGTCGTTTGGGGACCCTGTGTTGTTGATCGATGTTCCCTATGAACGCTATTCGACGGACCAGTAGTTTGATATACATCGACTGCCACTTGTGAATTAGCATCGATCGGAACCTCCTCACCGAGTGTTGTGTTGTTGTTTTCGCCTTGATGAGCAAATTCATTATTGACGTACAAAGGCACAAATTGTGAATGAGACATAGCTGTACTTGAAATTAGAGATACTTCACAGAGCAAGTGTAAAACAATTTGCGTGACAAAAAATTGTATCAAACACTCACTATTATCCTTAGCCCCACGGTGGGCGCCAAACTGTTTACTCTTGGCTTCGGATAACAATTGAATTTGTACGTGGTTTTAAGGACACGTGATATAGTTTGATACAAATAATGAATAATATAATGGGGATTGAAGTCAGTAAATAAATAGAGAAGAAATGCAAACCACAAGCCTTGAATAGTCTTGGCTTTGACTGATTTCTTCAAGATGAACAACAGATATGAATGAAACCAAACGAATAAAGTAATAATAAGAGCAGACTTATTTTCTATGTATTGATGATTGTTTCGTGAGATAATCCTAGAATAATTATATTGCCCCTTTATATAGCATGGGGATAATCTTTTATACAAGGCAAGAATCTGTTTACAAGGTAAAATATCTCTTGATGTGCTGATTTAACGGCCTAATTGATTGGTGTCGTGATTCCCGCCGAGATGCTTACTTATCACGGGATTCCGGTTCTTTCGTCATTTAAATTTGATAACTTACCCTAGGGCATTTCCCGGAATCGAGCTCAATAGGTTCATCTCGGGTACCATGGCTTCAAGTTCTGATTCGATGTTGTTCGGTCTCGACCTTCGATCTTTGATACCTCGATATTCCTGCTTCGATGTTATTCGGCCTCGCTCTTTGATCTTTGATATCTTGACCTCGGTTAACCGAACAGTAATTACGATCAATACCAAACATATAAACTAGAGCCCGGTTTGTCCCCATATAGGCGGTCCGAGTTCGACCCCATACAGTCTTTCTTGCTTAATTCTCTCTTTCCATTTCTTTCTGTGCACCATTTTTCTTTCTTTCTTGGTTGGATTCGAATGGTTCCTTCTTTCTGGAGTGTTTTGATTTCATGGAGGAATTGAATCATGTTTATTTACTCTGCATTTTCTTGTGCCCTATATATTCACAGTAGAATAATTGTATGTTTAGAATTTCAAAGCGTAATCTATGTTGTGATTTTACTGTGTGAGTGTAATGATGTGGTGATTTTACATGGGTTTGTTGAACGAAAATTGTGTGGTGTTATTGTACAATATACTGTTGTGGATATCACCCTAGGAGTGTTTGACAAAATGCTTGAGTGAGCATTTTAAATACTACTTTGACCGTTTGTTTATTTCCGAAACTAAATGGATGAGGTTTCCTGAATTCTTATCTGATTAATCATTTCAGCAGCAAATGTTTCTTCTAATCTCAAGGTTGCAGAACTCATGTGCCGCTCCGTTCAGAAGGAAAGCTAACAATGCTTATTGTTTGTTGTTTCCTTCCACACCTCTGTTGTGGTATCACTGAATTTTATCTTTGAGAAATTTTAAGCTTAGTAACTTATTAAATGAAAAGAATATGTTTCCTTCAATATATTGGAAATCAAGAAGTCATACTTCTCTGTTCTCTATGTGCTGTATATGTGTGTGTCTGTATGAGTTTGTATTTCGTTTTCTTTTTCCTTTTTCTCTTTTTGAATTATTTTCGACTAAAGATATTCACTGCTAAATAATATTTTTGGATAGTAATTTTTTTTTTTTGATAAAATATTAAGTTAATTTATTAGATTTCCATCTTTCTTTAGAATAAGTCATTGCCCAAATTGTCTAATTATAGGGTGCTATTACTTTGATAATTGTTTCTCTCCTTATGGTAGTTATGCAATCAGCTGAACATGTATAAAATTTAATAGGTCGAAATGTACTGATGGCTATGTTGGTTGATTAGCTGAAAAATAAGGTTGCACACATGTGATTGTCCTGTGCATGTGTGATATGGAGTCTCAGTGAGAAAGTTTAGTGTGTGGCATCTTATGGTAAGGTCCTTGTAGACTTGACAACAAACAACTTCTTTCTTTCTTAAAGTTGTGTTTTCTACTCATAAGGATATTTTGTTTCTCGATGGAAGATAACTTGTGGAATAGCTCAGGTGGTTGTTCTACCGCATAAAGATGATGTTACTGGTAACAGAAGTTGCACTATATAACTTCATTTTTAAAAACATTTTTGCATGTAGATTATGATATCTTCTTTTAACTTTCTACAACTTGCTAATTTATTACCCATTTTATAATTCTTGTCTCAATTCAAGGGAAATATCAAATGGGCGGATGCACAAGTGAATTGGAGAAGCTGCTAAAGGGAAGTAGTAGAAAGAGCTGAAGAAAGAGTTGCGGAAGTGAAGAACTCTCTTGTTTCAGAACTAGTTTCATTTTACATGAATCGAGCCTAATAGTTTGATTCAAGTATTGTTTAATTATAAAGACGTACAGTTATGCACAATTTCATTCTTGGAATTAGTTATAGAGATCTTCTGTATACAAATAATTTATTTCAGTTCACATTCTCTATGTTGATAGACATTTGTAATTATATAATTTTGAACATTGATGGTTATGATTTCTTACATTTCTAATAAATGTCCTTCAATAGTAAGTGCAAACGTCAATGAGTCATTTTGATAATAACAAGATGTGTCGCGTAAGTGTCACTAAACTCAAAAAGTCCCGACACTTCTAGATGTCGTAAATAAAATATTTAGAAACCAATATTTACTTACAGACATTATGTTAAATGTCCCAAATATAATGTGACATTTCCATAAAAGTCAGAAATAAATGTCAGTAAATCTTTTACCGGCGTTAGTATTGTTACGCGGCGCCTTCCTGAGATTCCTTGAAAGGGCGACGTAAGGCTAAGCAATCGATGTCAGTGCGATTGTTGTCCGCCAACTGAGGTTCCCTCCGTACGCTAGACTAGATTGTCAGTGTCGTACGGGAAAACCAATGTCATGAACAACTGAGAGAGTAGAAAAGAGAATTGAGAATGAAAGAAAGTTTGATTGCATTAATGAAAACTATTACAGAAAAGCAACACGGTGTCGAGGAGGAGAGACACCAGTACAGAGAATTGTTTGCTTGCTAGAAAGTTTGATTGCTTGATCCCCCCTAATAATGCTTAAAAAAATAATAAACCAAAGTTACATAACTTGACCTAAATAAGCTGTAGAAGCATACTAAAAGAAAATAAAGTAAAACGACTCCATATTTACAATGACAAGGACTTAGCCTTCTACAAGGTAGAAACAAGCCCATTTGCAGCAACTTTGTCTTTAGCATCAAGGTCTGCGCGTGGTGTTGTCTGCGTACGCGGCGCTGTTGGCATCTGCCTGTGGCTGGCGCTGCCGCTGGCGATGGCTATCGGTGGGGTGATAGAGACACATATGCGCTTGTCACTTGGAGCTGTCGCGACCACGGGGACGACCGTGGCGTTGGGCGTTGGGAGGCTTGCTAGAACGCTACGGGGCGCGTCCAAGGGCTCATGGGGTATGGCTGGAAAGCCGCCCAAGACATTCTCCCCCACCTGAGTTGGCGACTTCCTCAGCGCCTTACTTGCAAGATAGTCATCAATTAGGCTCTTGTACGCTTTGAGGTTTGTTCTCCTCTCCCAAGTATTCTCCTCTGCATCACATCCCTACTATTTCACCAAGAACTCTCGGTGATCTTTCCTTGAGGCGTGAATCACGCGATCATCAAGAATAGCTCCAGCACGCCTTTTCCCGGTTGACTTGGGGCCTCGAATAATGGGTATTATGAGTTGGCTCCGTGAAGGATCCTCCATATCTTTCCCAAAAGCTTCCAGGAGACTGACATGGAAGACAGGATGGATTTTCCACCAAGCTGGGGTATCCACCCGGTATGCCACTTTTCCAATGCGCCTTTCAATGGACAAGGGTCCAATATATTTTTGCAAGAAGGCGAGGGTCATCGACCCTTGCAAACAAGTATCGCTTGGAGATTTAGACCATCACTTTGTCTCTTGCTTGGTATTCAACAAAACGACGATTTTGATCAGCATGGCTCTTCATCCGCTTTTGGGCTTTGACAAGATAGCTCCGCACTATCTCCAAATTTCGCTTCCATTCTTTTGAGAAGCTAGCAGCTCGAGGAGATTTTGACATGTTTGGTGCATTCATGTGTGGGAGTAGCGGTTGCTATCCGGTAACAATTTCAAAAGCGCTCTTGTTGGTACTAGAGCTCTTTTGTGAATTGAAACACAGTTGAGCAACATCTAAAAGCTTCACCCAGTTCTTCTGCGATCTGGTTACGAAGTGGTGGAGATATTCCTCCAGCATGCTATTGAACTGCTCCGTTTGGCCATCAGATTGCGGATGAAAACTTGAACTGTGGCTCAATTTTGACTTGAGGCGCTTAAAGATTTGGCTCCAAAAGTTGCTAGTGAAGCGTGAATTGCGATCACTAACGATGTCTTTAGGCAGGCCCCAATATGTGACGACATAAGAGAAGAAGAGTCAAGCTGTATCTTCTGTTGATATATATTGTAGGGCTGCCATAAAGGTAGCATACTTGGAAAATCGATCCACCACAACCAAGATAGTTGTGAGATCCCCTACCTTTGGAAATCCGGTGATGAAATCCAGGGAACGCTTTCCTAAGGTCTCTTTGGCACAGCTAGTGGTTCCAAGAGTTCCTCTTGTGTCAAACGGTCCGACTTTTCCTTTTGGCATACTAGACAAGTCTTCACATACTGAGTGACGTCATCGGCCATTTGAAGCCAATAATACGCACGACGAAGTAACGCCATGATCCGTTCTTCACCGCGATGGCCGGCCCACAAAGTATCGTGGCATTCCGCCAGAAGAGTCCTTCGCAGATCTCCTCCTTTGGGAACATAAAGTCGGTTCTCTTTCACTTTCAGGAAACCATCTTCTATGAAGAACTGGTAAATCTTGCCCTGTCCTACCAAATCAACCAAATATTATGCAGTAGGGTCCTTGATGAGTAGATCTTGTATCTGGTCTTTTTGGTGGTGGATACTTCGCTCCCCCTTAGGGTAGCGAGTAGGCACACTGATGCTAGGTCAGCTCTCTGACTAAGTGCATCAGCAACATGATTAGTCTTCCCACTTCAATACTCCAGTTTGAAGTGAAATTCTGCTAGGAGTTCCTGCCACCTGGCCTGTCGACCATTCAGCTTCGGCTGGATCATGAAATGGCTAACAGTTGTGTTGTCTGTCTTGACCA
This sequence comes from Nicotiana obtusifolia, assembly GCA_002018475.1. Taxonomy (NCBI): domain Eukaryota; kingdom Viridiplantae; phylum Streptophyta; class Magnoliopsida; order Solanales; family Solanaceae; genus Nicotiana; species Nicotiana obtusifolia. The sequence continues at coordinate 67,875 of MCJB01048081.1, forward strand.
TGAACGGGGTTCCCAACAGATAGTGCCTCCAAAGGCGTAAGCAATGAACGACAACCGATAATTCCTTCTCGTTGGCGGCATACCGCTGCTCTGCATCCTTCAACTTCCGGCTCTCGTACGCTACGAGATGCCCTTCTTGTAGCAAGACTCCACCAAGGGCATAGTCGGAGGCATCCGTTTGTACCTCGAATGGCTTGGACAAATTAGGGAGGGCCAAAACGGGGCTACTTGACATAGCCGCCTTCAATGTATTGAAGGCCTCCGCTCGCCTGGGTCCCCAATCCCAAGGCATGACTTTCTTGAGAAGTTCTATAAGTGGTACTACGATGAGAGAGTAATTTTTCACAAATCATTGATAGAAGTTGCATAGGCCAAGGAACTCCCTAAAGGCGTGGATATCCTTAGGTGGCAGCCAATCAGTGATAGCCTGAATCTTCTGTTGGTCCGTCTTGATTCGCCCTTCCTCAATGACATGTCCGAGGAAGTCGATTTGTTTTTGGGAAAAGGAGAACTTGGATAGCTTCGCATATAATTCGTGCTCCCGCAATTGGGCTAGGACCTTCCACAAGTGCTCCAGGTGTTCTTCCAGCGTCTGGCTATATACCACAATGTCATCCAAGCAGATCACCACGAATTCGTCAATGTATTCTCGGAAGACTTGGTTCATCAGGGTGCAAAATTTGGCTGGTGCGTTAGTCAAGCCGAATGGCATAACCATGAAGTCGTATGACCCATATCTTGTCACACCGGTCGTCTTGTGTTGCTCACCCTCTGCAATCCGAACTTGCCAATAACCTGTCCTCAGGTCTATTTTGATAAACACCGTCGCACCACCCAATCTATCGACCAAGTCTGCCATTAGCGAAAGGGTACTTGTTCTTAACAATGATTTTGTTTAGAGCCCGATAATCCACACAGAGTCGTAATATTCCATCATGTTTCTTTTGAAACAGCACAAGGGATCCGTATGGGGACTTGGAGGGCACTGTTTCTAGCATTTCCGTTAACTGTCTCCAAAGCTCGGTGAGTTCGGGTTGTGACATTCTGTACGGCGCCCGGGCAGGTGGTTTCGCACCCGGCACCAACTCAATCTCATTGTCCACAATGCGCCTAGGCGGGAGTCGCTTTGGCATGTCTTGTGGCATGACGTCTGCAAATTCCAGTAGTAGCTCCTTCACGGGTGCATGAAGAAGACCCAAGGAGCGTTCTATATCTTCAATGCAGAGGGTAGCCAAGAACATAGGTTCATGTCTTTTGACCCGCTTCTTCACCTGCAAGGCCGAGATGTTTTCAGCAGCCATCTTCATGGGCATGCACGGGATAATACAAGGCTTGGCCCCATTTGTTCCCATCATCAGTAGCATGTGTGCATACGGTACAGGCATGATGTTGGTTTGCCTCAGGAATTCCAGCCCTACTATCAGCTCGAAGTCATCTATGATCACCACCCGCAGGTTGAAATTTCCTTCATACGGGTCAAGCTTCACTGGTACTTCTTTAGCTATTCCACCCACTGGCTGAGGAGGTGACTTGATAGCCTTGACACGACCTCTGTCGTTTCCTACAAATAGACCAAGATGCTCCACCTGAGTCGAGGCTAAGTAGTTGTGGGTAGCACCCGTGTCTATCATCGCCCGAATGGGCTTGCCATTTACCTTCATCTAGACGAACATTAAGGCCCTCTCTTGTTTATGAGGAGTACTCTCATGCGCCTTCTTTTTCCCTTTTTTGGTGATTGGGCAGGGGTTTGTCTTCTTATAGATACCATCACTGGTTCCCGCTAAGGCCTCAGAAACAGCGCCAGTAATTACATTGAAAGCCACCTACTAGTTCGGTCTGGTCCGCATCATCAGCATCATCATCTGTCCAATCATCAAAAGCTTGATGGGCGTTCATCTGTGCATGTATGCTGGCCCCCTTTGTATCCTCCTCGGACAGGCTGTTGAGGCCTATACTTCCGAGCTTCCACTTGATAGTCCCCAAGGCACTCCGCTACTTGGATCGCCTTAGGTAACGTGTCTACCCTTTGTCTATGCAGCTCCATACGGGCATAGGGTTTCAACCCTTCCAGGAAGGTGAAGAGTTTGTCTTTGTCCCCCATGTCACGTATGTTCAACATAAGCGCAAAGAATTCTCACACGTAATCCAGCACTAATTTGGTCTGCCGGAGCTCCCATAACTTTCTCCTTGCATTGTACTTAACATTTTCGGGGAAGAACTGTAAGCGTACGGCTGCCTTCAGTTTTGCCCATGTCTCGAGAGCATCTTCACCAACCCTGATAGCTTTGTACTTCACCTGCCACCAGAGTTTAGCATCACCCTGAAGATACATGGTAGCAGTTGCTACCTTCTTAGCTTCTTCTAGGCCCCCACAGCATCGCAGTACTGTTCGATGTCGAAGATGAAGTTTTCCACTTCTTTGGCATTCTGAGCTCCACTGTATGGCTTTGGCTCAGGAATATTTAGTTTTTGTTCCATGGATGCGAGGTTCACAACACCCTCGCTTTGGTTTCCGCCTCCTTGAAGCAGGCCTTGTAAAGCAGCATTGACAATGTTGAGCTGGCCTGTCAAGTTGTCTATAGTTTGTTGCATGGCAGTCACCCTGTCTCCTTCTTGTGCCCTGTGGGCTAAATCCTCGGAACGCTCCTGTTGGAGGCCCTCAAATTTTCCAAAAAGTTTGGCTGCCGTTTGCCAGTCTCCTTCAGAGTTGCGACTGATGTTTTCTAAGTCAACTTCAGCCTAGAGCATTCTGCGGTCCAAGTCGTCCAACCATTGCACTAGGCTGGTCTTTCGATCAGGCACCAGTTCCACGATGGGCCGTAATACATCAACCGTCTCCTCAAGAGTCGTGATGCGATCCCCATGATTTACCATGATCAGAAATTGTGGTAATTGCAATGTTATCCCTCGTCCGATGTCGAGCCTAGGCTCTGATACCAACTGTTCGCGGCGCCTTCCTGAGATTCCTTGGAAGGGTGATGTAAGACTAAGCAATCGATGTCAGTGCGATTGCTGTCCGCCAATTGAGGTCCCCTCCATACGCTAGACTAGATTGTCAGTACTATACAGGAAAAATAATGTCATGAGCAGCTGAGAGAGCAGAAAAGAGAATTGAGAATGAAAGAAAGCTTGATTGCATTAACGAAAGCTATTACAGGAAAGCAACACAGTGTCGAGGGGGAGAGACACCAGTACAGAGAATTATTTGCTTGCTAGAAAGTTTGATTGCCTGATCCTCCTTAATAATGCTTAAAAAAATAAACCAAAGTTACCTGACTTGACCTAAATAATCTGTAGAAGCACACTAAAAGAAAATAAAGTAAAACTACTCTATATTTACAATGAAAAGGACTTAGTCTTCTACAAGGTGAAACAAGTCCGTTTGCGGCAACTTTGTCTTTAGCATCAGGGTCTGCGCACGACGTTATCTGCATGTGCGGCATTGTTTGCATCTGCCTGTGGTTGGGCGCTGGCGATGGCTATCGGTGGAGCGACAGAGGCACATGCGTGCTTGTCACTTAGAGCTGCCGAGACCACGGGGCCGGCCGTAGCGCTGGGCGTTGGGAGGCTTGCCAGGATGCCGCGGGGCCGCATCCAAGGGGTCATGGGGCATGGTTGGAAAGCTGCCCATGACAATATAAATGTCAAAAATTTCCCGATATTGAAATTTAAGACATTTGAACTTAGTGTAAAACAAATATCGGTAAATGACTTTGTAACATTTATGTGACTTTATATGATATTTATAAAATGTTGTCGTAGCTCATATTTCTTGTAGTGAGCTGCGGTGGGTGTTTCTAGCTCAGGAAAGAGCACAATTGTATCTCTAATAGAGCGTTTCTATGACCCAGGTTCTGGTAAGGTTTTACTTGATGGACGAGATTTAAAGTCGTACAATTTGAGATGGTTGAGGAACCATCTAGGTCTTGCGCTGTCGGAGCCAATTATCTTCTCCACTACCATGGGGGAGAACGTATCTTACACATGGAACAATGCCAGTAAAACTGAGATGAAAGAAGCTGCTCGAATAGCAAATGCTCATCATTTCATAGTAGTTTGCCTCATTAATATGACACACATATTGGGATGGGGGGCTAGATCTGACCCCTAGACAGAAGCAAAGAATTGCAATAGCTCGTGTTGTATTGAAAACTTCACATATTCTATTATTGGATGAATCAAGCTCCTCCATTGAATCCGAATTAAACCGAGTGGTACACGAGGCTCTTGATACTCTTGTCATGGGAAACAAAACTGCAATTATAATTGCCCACCGAGCAGCCAAGATGAGGCATGTTGAAAACATAGTGGTATTGTTTACCCTAAAAATCGGATAACAATTGAATTTATACGTGATTTTAAGGATATGTGACCTAATTTGATACAAATGACGAGTAATACAATTGAAGTTAAAATTAAGTAATAAATCAAAACAATGCAAACCAACCAAGCTTGACACTCTTGATCGTTGGTTGATCCTTCTTGGGTAGGGATTGATTATAATAGAAATTGGAACAAGATAATAAAATAATGATTCAAGAGAACAATCTATAGTTGTCCTTATCGGTGATTGGAAAAAAAAAAGTGTCCTTACAAATACTTAAACCCCCCCCCCCCCTTTATATAGTAGGGGAATCCTACATTTGATACAACTCCATATAAGGTAAAAGATCTCCTGATTAGCTAATTATGCGATTGCATTGATTTGTGCGAAGATTCCTGCTGCAATGCTCGTCTCATTACAAATATTCTGGCTTTTCGTTATTTAGCTTCGGTGATCTTCCCTCGAGCATTTTCGGGTCGGGATCGATTTTGGATCACGGGCTTGATGTTCTCGAGGTCGGACATTCTAGTCTCGTGTTCCGCTTCGATGAAACTCGGGGTCGATCTTCAACCCTACGCATTCTGAACCCGACCTGTCGTGCAATAGTCAATCCTGATTTCGACCATAAATAGTCGAGCCCGATTTTGACCATATACAGTTGGGCCCGACTTCGACCGTATATAGATAGTCCCCTCATTTTTCGGAGAGTAATGACGAGAAATGATATGAGCCTCATATTCTCACCATATGGGCTTCCGATTCTCACTCTGATAAGTGGCGATAAACTCATGACGTACGCGATATGAAAATTGAAAACGTCCTATTAGAAAAGCCCTTTAAAGCATTAAATGTGTGTCAGTTGATGTTCTGCCGCTTCTGTTACAACCCGAAAAAAAAAAATAATACGTACATTTAATTATGCAAAAGGGGTAGTTTACGTAAAAGGGACCAAGAACCCGAAAAATTGTTTAAAGTTAAAAAAAAAAAATTGTCAAAATGCGGTCGAAATGCGGATCGCATAACTGAAGTAACGATTAAGTAATGTGACCGGTAACAACAAATGTATATGAAACTGGCAAGCCTTGTAAGGGAGAAAATATATCTCTGTAATGATGGAAATGGGTGTTATAATGATAATGTTATGGTTAGCTGCCCTCAGAGGCAATTCCGTCGTTATGAGTTGTCTGTTTTATCCTGATGCCTATATTACTGTTCTTATATTGTGTTTCTGTCTTACATACTCAGTACATTTTCCGTACTGACGTCCTTTATTTTTTGGACGCTGCATATCGTGCTGCAGGTCCTAATAGATTGGCAGACGGAGCTCCCTCACCGCAGTAGGTCACCAGTTCAGCGGGCATAGCAAGATTCATCTTTCGGACTTGCTATAATTGGGTATGCATTTTGTGTAGATATTTTGGGCATGTCGGGGCCCTGTTCCGACATAGGATGTTTTGTGTTTATTCTTATAGAGGATCATTAGACATAGACAATGTCAGTAGTATAGGGACAAATATTGGGTATGTATGTTTGTAAACCTTGTGTCTAAAGTATGTTAATACGCCTCCACGGATTTGTATATGTATATGTATGTGCACAAAGTGCGTCTCCGGTGACGGTTCAGTTTAATGATCTTTTTGTTGAAATAGTAAGTAAAAGAAAGTAAATGAGTTAACGGTGACAAAGGGTTCGCCGGTACTCTGCAAGCAGGGTCTGGTGCCCGTGTCATGAGCCCGCCGGGCGGGGCGTGACAGCTTCGAGATGTGACCCGCCGTTTTGAAAGACTGTACTTACTCTCATTTATTTCTTGTATTCAAACGTTCGTGCTCTTTTACAAAAACTTCATCATTCTTATCTTCAAGAACTCCTGGCTTCTGGTTTTCTATCTACGGATTATATCTCCTTTATATTAGCATCTTTTTCCTTCTTCCTCTATTCGAAAATAGTGGCAAAGACTTCAAAATCCGTTCCCCAAAGAAAAACTCCCTCTTCTTCTCAGCCTGCTGAGAACGTTTCGCTTGTCGTCACTAAGGAACCTATATCGGAACCCCCTCTAAAGGCGTTTATACCCATGGGGTGCTCAACCAGAGCCGATTTCAAGGTTGAAAAAACTTCCTCAACACCTAGCCGGTGCGAACCGGTCATGAGATACATCTGTTCAATCACCGACAGCGTTCTCGAGAAAGTCAAGGAAGATTGCAACTGGTTTGGCAAGTGCATGGTGGTTCCTACGCCTGAAGAAGCAATTACTACCCACGTGGAGGGTTTTTTAAGTGTTTACACCTATCCCTTCACGTTGGGCCCTTTGGACCCGGTCATTATTGCCTTTTGTAAAAGGTATGAGGTGACCCTTGAGAAATGGAATATGAAGCGTAAGTATAACCCTGCTTTTCATAAATGTGTTTACCGTTTTCCCTTTTGCCCTTCCTCTTAACAATTTTCTATGGTGCAGCTATTTCTCGGATGCTGGATGCAGTTCCTCATCTCAAAGAGTGGGTCGAAGGGATCGTATCCCAAAAACCATATTTCGAGCGCACATGGAGCGAGCTTTTGAAAGGCTGGTGGGAGGCCCAATTTCATGGTGAGATAAGTTACATTCGAGCTTAATTCTTTATGCTATCGATTTCTAACTTGTTTTGCTTCTCTTTCGCAGGTTTATCAAAAGATGTTGAAATGAGACCTTCACCCGTGGCGATGATGCTCCCAACGAGCCCCCTGTTTCAAAGCAGAACAAAGAGAAGAAAAGAAAAAAGGCTCCAAGGTCCCCAGACCTCGAGAAGAAGAGACCAAGGAAGAGATTGGCTCATAAGCCCAAGAGGAGTGCTAGTGATCGAGCATTATCTCCGGACTCGCTACATCGATTGAGGGATGAGTCTGAGGAGGAAGAAGAGGACTTTGACCTTGTGGCATGTGTGCTGCCACAGTCTGAAGGGCAAGGGGCCTCCGAATCAGGGGTTAGTGAAGCAGATCTTCATCGAGTTGGGGAACCCGAGGTGGAGACAAGAACTGAGGCTTCCCCAGATACGAGGAGAGCACCGCTGGGAGTATTGGGTCCGATTGAGATGGTTGATTTGCCCTCTTTCTCGGAATCAATGTTCAACGAGGCCCGAATAGCAAAAGAATGCTCTCTGGACGGAGATCATAGATCAAAAGACCCTTTCTGTGGTTTTTTCGATGGTGTGGATTCGACAAACATGAAAGATGTTATTGGGCTCGGTAATTTAAAGGTACCGAGGAAGAGCTCATCTTCCGATACAAGCGGGACTTCCTTTAGTCCAAAATTGGTCGATCGAATTCCCGCACAGAGTGCTTAGCCTGATCGAAAATGCTCCATATCTTTTACCATTCCCGAGGATACCCGGGTTCTTTCCGCTCCCGTCGGGGTGGCCAGTTATCTTTGGTGCTTGGTGACCGAGGAGGATCTGGCAAAAATGAACAAGGTTGATGCACCCTGCCTGTTCAACGAAGATCAACAGGCGCTGAATCGGGTAACTTTCAAGGTTTCTTACTCGATGTCCTTTGTTATGTTCTTTAAAATTTTTAGTAATCATAACATTTTCCTTTATGCTTGCAGGCCTCGGTACTTCATCATAAGGCTTTTCTACGGTTCCGGGAAGAGTCAAAACGCCATGAAGCCAAGTCTCGGGTGCTCATTGAGAAAATAGACACCTTGAAACTTCTCAATGAGCGGCTTGAAGCGAAGGTAAAGAACCTCCATGCCGAACTGGAGCTTGCCCAGAAGGATAATGCTGACTTGGTCGAGCAGGTAGGGCAAAAACTTGATCGGATCGATCAGCTTTGAACCGAAATGAATAAGGTTAAAGTTGAGGCCAACGAGTGGAGGAGCAAGATAGATCAACTGGCCTCGAAAAAAGAGACATCTCGGGCACAGTTAGCTTCAGCAGAGGCTCAGCATAGAGCGGCAAAGGAGAAAGCCGAGGCCTAGACCAAGAGTACCAAGGAGCTTCAATCTCGGATCAGTTTGGTTATCTGAGATCGAGATAATTTGGCTAAAGAGCTAAAAATAGCCAAGTCGGAAGCTGCCGTGATCAAAGACGAAGCTGATGAAATAGTGGCTCAATATAAGGCCGATGCTGAAGCTGCTCAAGACCAATCAAGGAATATGGTCGACCATATGAGATGGCAATCTCGCAGGCTTGCGCTTGAGGAAATTCACGCTCGAGGCTTTGATTTATCAACGGAGATCGAAGATGCCAAGGTTGCTGAAGTCGAGGCTAGAAAACTAGCCATTCTGGAGGAGGATGATTCCGAGGATTCAGTCGGGTCTGAAGAATGAGAAGACCTTAGAAATCCTGATGTCGAGGCGGGATCCAGTCGAGACCAAGTAGCTCTTGATCGAGTTTTATCTCTTTCCGTGTTTAATATTGTGTATCGAGATTGCTCGATTTCTGTAAAAAGGATTTTTGATATATATATATATGTATATAAGGTTTTCTTTTCACAACTTTCGAATTTTCTATTTGCTTTTTTATTCAGATTTGCAAAGACCGAAATGCCTTAGCCCTCGAATACTATTAACTCGGAGTGGCCTTAACCTTTTGATTCGGGCATTTCCAAATAAGCGATGTGCCCTCGGATTTTGTTAAACCAGTATGGCCTTAGCCTTTTGATTCGGGCATAGCCAAATAAGCTTTGTGCCCTCGGATTTCGTTAACCCGGTATGGCCTTGGCCTTTTAATTCGGGCATAGCCAAATAAGCTTTGTGCCCTCGGATTTCGTTAACCCGGTATGGCCTTGGCCTTTTAATTCGGGCATAGCCAAATAAGCTTCGTACCCTCGGGTTTCATTAACCCGGTATGGCCTTGGCCTTTTAGTTCGGGAGTTGCCTAATAGGTCTTACGTCCCCCCGAGTTTTTTAACTCGAAAAAGCCTTAGCCTTTAAAGTTCGGGGATTGCCTAATAGGTCTTATATCCCCTCGAGTAAGTTTGTTTTTCGGACGGTAGTCCCCGAGTGAGAGAGTGATTATTTGAACTCAGGTGAAGGTGGCCCTTGGGCTTGTTTTGATCGGAAGCAGGACGTTTGTATACAAGAGACTTCTCTTTATTCTTGTACATAATAGTAAAGTATGTGTACAGCTTGCGTTAGGGTTTGATCAGTCTATTTGAGCATGATTCATTTGACCGTTTGGCCCATACATTGAATCCTATTGATCTTCGACTCTTCAATCCTAAAATATCTTTCCACGCTAAAGTGGCCCCCCAGTATTCGGGGTCGATTAAAGATAGGCCTCGAATGCTGTTGTCGCCGATTTGCTACCGGCCTTCGAATTTAAGTTAGCATGATTTACTTGTTGCCTCATTAAAAACCTTACCGTAAAACCCATTTTGGGACAAAACTGGTTCAAGAAAAAAAGAGTGCAACGCGTGCTTTCAGACCTAATATCCCGTATGGTCCCTTGTTCGATACCTGCAAATGTTAGTTGATAAATGAAAATAAAAATAAAGAACAGAGCCATACCTTAGCTGTAATACCGCTTCAAGTGACTTATATTCCAGTTGTTTGGTAGTTGTTTACCATCCATTTCTCCGAGCTTGTAGGATCCCTTTCCGGTGATTTTAATGATACAATAAGATCCTTCCCAGTTTGGTCCCAGCTTTCCCTTGTTTGGACTCCGTGTGTTCGGCATGACCTTTCTTAGTACCAAGTCCCCGACGTTGAAGTATCGAAGGTTGGTCCTTTTGTTATAATACCTCTCGACCTGTTGCTTTTGAGCAGCTAATCGAACAAGGGCGGTTTCATGTCTCTCATCTAACAGCTCCAAGTTCATATTCATGGCTTTGTGGTTCGATTCTTCTGTTGCATACCAAAACCTGATACTTGGCTCCCCGACCTCGACTGGTATCAAAGCTTCAGCGCCATAAACTAGAGAGAACAGGGTGGCTCCGGTGCTGGATTTCGCAGTCGTACGATACGTCCAAAGGACTTCGGGCAATATTTCCTTCCATCTTCCTTTGGCATCGGTTAACCTCTTTTTGAGGTTCTGGAGTATGAGTTTTTTGGTAGATTCGGCTTGTCCATTCCCACCGGGGTGGTAGAGTGTCGATAGGATCCTTTTGATCTTGTGATCTTCGAGGAATTTGGTCACTCTGCTACTGATGAATTGCTTCCCGTTGTCACACACGATCTCGGCTGGCATTCCAAATTAGTATATGATGTGATCCCAAATGAAATCGATGACATCTTTTTCCCTAACCTTCTCGTATGCTTGAGCTTCCGCCCATTTAGAAAAATAGTCAGTCATAATTAATATAAATTAAGCTTTATCTGGTGTGCACGGAAGAGGGCCAACGATGTTCATCCCCCGTTTCATGAACGGCCATGGTGATAAGACTGAGTGGAGCATCTCCCCGGGTTGATGGATCATCAGGGCATGCCTTTGGCATTTGTCACACTTTCAAACGAATTCCTTTGCAACTTTTTCTATATCGACCAAGTAATAACCGGCTCTGATTATTTTTCGAATCAATGACTCGACGCCTGAATGGTTCCCGCGGGTACCTTCGTGGATTTCCCTTAAAATGTACTCAGTGTCACCCGGTCCCAGACACATCGCGAGTGGGCCGTTAAATGTTCTTCTAAACAAGGTTCCGTCTACGGACAAGCTGAATAGGGCCGCCTTCGTACACAGGGCCCTTGACTCTTTTGGATCCGAGGGAAGTTTACCGGAGCTGAGATATTTTACATATTTGTTCCTCCAATCCCAGGTTAGGCTCGTCGACTTGATCTCAGAGTGGCCTTCTTCCACTACCGACCTCATAAGTTGTACGACTTTTCCCGAGTCGAACTCATCGTCTTCGATCGATAACCCCAAGTTGGCGAGGGCGTCAGCCTCGCTGTTTTGATCCCGAGGTATATGTTGTAAGGTCCACTCTTTGAACCGATGCAATGTCACTTGCAGTTTGTCTAAGTACCTCTGCATCTGTTCCTCTCTGAACTCGAACGTTCCATAGACCTAATTTACCACAAGAAGGGAGTCACACTTGGCTTTGATCACTTTCGCTCCCAAGTTCCTGGCTAGTTTTAGGCCTGCAATCATGGCTTCATATTCTGCCTCGTTGTTAGTCAGTTTCATAGTCTTAATAGATTGTCTAATTATATTACCTTTTGGTGGCTTCAATACGATGCCAAGTTTGGATCCCCTTGCATTCGAGGCACAGTCTGTGAAGAGGGTCCATATTCCCGAAGAAGTTCCTGAGTCAACTAACAACTCTCTTTCGACCTTGGGTATTAGGGTTGGTATGAAATCGGCCACAAAGTCTGCCAACACCTGGGATTTAATGGCGGTCCGAGGTCGATATTCAATGTCGTACCCACTTATTTCTATGGCCTATTTGGCCAATCGGCCCAAGAGCTCGGGCTTATGCATCACCTTTCTTAATGGGTAAGTTGTTACGCCGCATATGGGATGACATTGGAAGTATGGTTTCAGTTTCCTAGAAGCGCCTTAATAAAAGTGAGTGCCAGTTTTTCTAGGTGAGGGTACCTAGTCTCAGCTTCGCCTAAGGTTCTGCTGACAGAATAAATTGGAAATTACGTACCTTGTTCCTCCCGGACTAGGACTCCGCTTACCGCTATCTCTGAGACTGCCAAGTAAAGGTACAGTTGTTCGTCTGCCTTCGGTGTATGAAGCAATGGCGGGCTCGATAAATAACTTTTGAGTTCTTCCAAATCCTGCTGGCATTTCCGGGTCCATGAAAAGTTGTTCTTCTTTTTCAAAAAGCAAAGAACCGGTAGCTTCTATCGAACAACCTCGAAATAAATCGCCCTAGAGCGGCTATCCGTCTGGTCAACTTTTGCACGACTTTCTCATTGTCTAAGACCGTGATATCCTCGATAGCCTTGATCTTTTCAGGGTTGATCTCGATTCCCCGATTCGACACCATGAGTCCAAGGAATTTACCCGAACCCACTCCAAGCGTGCACTTTTCCGGGTTCAGCTTCATGATGTACTGCTTCAGTACACTGAATGTTTCCTGAAAATGTCTTAAATGGTCCACTGCTCACAGGGACTTAACTAACATGTTGTCAATATAAACCTCCATTACCTTCCCTAGTTGTTTCTCGAACATTCGATTTACTAGGCGTTGGTATGTGGCGCCAACATTTTTTTAACCCAAATGGCATTACATTGTAATAGTATGTGCCATATTTAGTGATGAAGGAAGTTTTTTCCTGATCACCTGGGTCCATCTGTATTTGGTTGTAGCCGGAGTATGCGTCGAGATATAACTAAGGATCTCGTGGCCAGCATTAGCATCGATCATGCGGTCGATGTTGGTTAAGGGAAAAGAGTCTTTTGGACATGCTTTATTCAAGTCTTAATAATCTATACACATTCTTAATTTATTCCCTTTCTTTGGGACTATCACTATGTTAGCCAACCAATCCGGGTATTTGACCTCCCGAATAGACCCTATATTTAGAAGTTTAGTTACCTCATCCTTGGTGAATGCATGTTTGATATTGGACTGAGGCCTCCTTTTTTGTTTGACCGGGTGGAACTTCGGATCCAGGCTCAGCTTGTGAGTGGTTATCTCCCATGGGATACATGTTATATCAAGGTGGGACCAAGCAAAGCAGTCTTTGTTAGTTGTAAGAAATTGAATAAGTTTTGTCTAAAGCTCGGAGCTCAACCCCGAGCCCAGGTATACCTTTTGTTCGGGCAAGTCTTCACGCAGTGTAACTTGTTCCAGTTCCTCGATAGTCGATTTAGTGGCATCAGAATTATCGGGGGTGATAAAAGATCTGGGAATCCCATAATCATCTTCCTCGATATATACTTGCTTGTCCACATTTGCCGAAGATGGTATCTGTGGTTGCTATTTTGTCCTGCTTTCGATCTTTTGGTTTGGAACCGTTGGTGTTGGCATCACCTCTTCCACTGCGATTTCTTTCGCAACTGGTTGCTCCCCATAAACTGTTTTAACTTCATTGGGCATCGTAAATTTCAACGCCTGGTGCAGTGTTGAAGGCACCGCCCTCATGCCATGGATCCATGGCTTCCTGAACAGAGCATTGTATCTCATGTCTCCTCTGATCATACAGAACTTTGTTTCTCAAATGGTTCCAGCGGTATTTATTGGCAACTTTATCTCACCCTTGGTGGTCTCACATGCCATATTGAACCCGTTAAGTACTTGGACTGTAGGAACGATCCAGTCTAACAGGCTGAGTTGCTCCACGACCCATGATCGAATTATATTGGCTGAGCTACCTAGATTGATTAATACACGTTTTACTCTAACTTTATGTATGAGTACAGATATTACCAGTGCATCATTTTGAAGTTGTACAATTCCTTCCGCATCCCTGTCGTTAAAAGATAAACTTCCCTCTGGCGTGTAATCTCGAGTGCACTTCTCCCTAGTAATGGATATTTTGGTGCGTTTCAACATCGACCCTTGAGGGGTAATGACTCCACCGATAATTATATTGATCATGTGTTGGGGTTCTTCCTGGCCTGTCGTTTGTCAGAGTTCCTGTTTCCGAAGTGATTTTTGGCTCGGTCGCTCAGGAATTCTCAAAGATGTCCGTTACTAAGTAGCCGGCCTACTTCCTGTCTCAATTGCCGACAATCTTCCGTTTTATGACCGTGAGTGTCGTGATATTTGCATATTTGATTAGGATCCTTTTGGATCGGATTGGATTGTGATGGTTGAGGCCATTTAGTATCTTTGATGCGACCGATAGCCGATATAATGGTGGCAGCATCGATATTAAAGTTGTACTCCGATAACCGCAGTGCTTCTTTATGCCCGATGGGCCTTTCGAAGCTGCTTTTGGTCATGAGGCCCTAGCTGCTCTGACCTCGGTCCCTTCTTCTTTCATGTCTAACGGAGTTTTCCCGGACACGCCGATTTTTCTGTCCCCGTGATATGGCCGATGTCGATCTCTATTCAGTCTTGGTTTGCGAAATCCCTTCTAATTTTGTCATAAGCTCTAACGGGGTAAATGGACCCCGAAGGGGCTCCGAGTTGATCATCTTCGACTCTGATTTTCGATTGATACCGGTTATGTATGTCAGCCCATGTGACGGTCGGGTACTCTATTAAGTTCTTCTTTAGTTACTGTGAAGCCGCTGAAGTTCGAACATTGAGTCCCTGAGTGAAAGCTGGAACAGCCCAATCGTCAGTGACTGGTGGCACATCCATCCGTTCCATTTGGAACCAGGGCACGAAATCTCAGAGCATCTCGTTATCCTTCTGCCTCACTTTGAAAAGGTCCGATTTTCGCGTTTCGACCTTGATGGAACCTGCGTGTGCCTTCACAAAATAATCAACAAGCATAGCAAATAAGTCAATAGAATTAGGAGGTAAGTTGTGATACCATGTCATGGCTCCTTTTGACAGGGTCTCCCAAATATTTTCAACAGAACGGATTCGACCTTATCATCCTCCAGGTCATTCCCTTTGATAGCACATGTATACGCGGTTACATGCTCATTCGGGTCGGTCGTTCCGTTATACTTGGGATTTCGGGCATATGGAATTTTTTTGGGATCGGTTTCGGAGCCGCGCTTGGTGGAAAATGTTTTTACACAAACTTCTTGGAATCTAGGCCTTTTAACACTGGCGGTGCTCCTGGAATTTGATCCACCCTGGAGTTGTAGGTTTCCACCTTCTTGTCATTTGCCTCAATCTTCTTCTCCCCACATTCTATTCGTTTTGTCAGTTCTTCGAGCTTCTTCATAATTTCGAGGTTTGCCCCCGATTCACATTCATTCGACCTTCCTACGATCGATCCATCCTTGCGGGTAATTTCCCGGGAGGGGCCGGGCTCAACCCTATTCGAGATTTGGCTTCGATTTTGTACCTGAGCTATCGCCGCCTATTGAGCTTGTAACATTTCGAAGATCATCCGGAGGCTGATCCCGTCCCTTTCAACATTTTGGGAATTTTGAGTTACTGATCGGACTCCCCTATGAACGCTATTTGAGGAGTCAGTAGGCTGATCTGCATCGATCGCCACATGTGAATTAGCATCGATCGGAATTTCGTCACCGGATGCTATGTTATTATTTTTGCCTTGGTGATCGAACTCGTTGTCAATGTGCAGAGGTGCCGATTGAGAGTTTGACATTTCTGTATTATAGCCTGGAATGAAAGACACTTCAAAGAGCAATTGTGAAGCAATGTGTATTATGAAAATTTATTTCAAATATCCACTATTATTCTTAGCCCCACGGTCGACGCCAAATTGTTTACCCTAAAACTCGGATAACAATTAAATTTATACGTGGTTTTAAGGATACGTGACCTAATTTGATAAAAATGACGAGTAATACAATTGAAGTTAATATTAAGTAATAAATGAAAAGAATGCAAACCACCCAAGCTAGACACTGTTGATCATTGTTTGATCCTTCTTGGCAGGGATTGATTATAATAGAAACTGGAATAAGATAACGAAATAATGATTCAAGAGAACAATCTATAGCTGTATTTATCGATGATTGAAAAAAAAATGTCCTTACAAATAATTAAACCCCCCTTTATATAGTAGGGGAATCCTACATTTGGTACAACTCCATATAAGGTAAAAAATCTCCTGATTTGCTAATTAAGCGGTTCCATTGATTTGTGCGGAGATTCCAGCCGCGATGCTCGTCTCATTACGGATATTCTGGCTTTCCGTTATTTAGGTTTTCCTTCAAGCATTTTCGGGGTCGGGATCGATTTCGGATCACGGGCTCGGTGTTCTCGAGGTCGGACATTCTAGCCTCGTGTTCCGCTTCGATGAAATTCGGGGTCAATTTTTAACCCTACGCATTCCGAACCCGACCTGTCGTGCAATAGTCGATCCCAATTTCGACCATATATAGTGGAGCCCGAATTCGACCATATACAGTTGGGCCCGACTTCGACCGTATACAGGTACTTGATGGTCGAAGAATTGTAGAGGAAGGCACCCATGATACACTAATGGCAAAAAATGGCTCGTATGTACGCTTGATGCAACCTCACTTCGGGAAGGGATTGCGTCAACAGTGACTTTGTTAAACAGAAATGATGAGAGCCTCTAGTATCTGTCATCATACTTTATGTCGCTGAAGAACTTGCCAATTTTCCACCATGTTGTGAACCGCGGCAGACTCCCTCCAAAATGGTGTTCCGCTACTTGGAAAAGATGACAAAGATATCTGATCATATATGTTTTAATAAGGTTCAGGCAGTGAAACTAATAGTTTGAATGATCCATTCCTCAAATTTGTTGAGGAAGGGGTTTTTTGCATTCCGTTAGGCCAGAAGATAGGATGTCGAAATATATTCTTTTAGAAGCGGGGTTCAGTAGATTGGGATTATTTCTTGTCTCCTCATGGTATATTTGATTTGTTATTTTAGAGTTGAAATGGGCGTTGGCGTAGCTTTGATTATCGATTTTTCCTTCTTTTCCTTCTCTATTCTTTTGGGGTGTGTTGTATTTTAGTTTCTCTGTTCATTTTTTCTACTGATGTTCCCCTGGCCATCGTGCTATATATTTTTCTTACATGTTAATTGTAGAAAGCTGGAAAATAATTGAAACACATACGTTGTAATATTCTCGATATTTGCTTACTTGGTTTCGGAAACATTTTTGTAATTTCATTCAATCGCCTTTGCCTAGAGGATATGTGTATCTTGAATTATGTATTCGTTGCAAGAGGATATATAGAATCCATGACTATATGATTGGCTGCCTTAGATACAGGTTGAGAGCAATTCTAGATGTCCAGCACCTGAAAAGAGTCAGCCACCACTTTAAGTTTGTTACGGAATTTTCTCCATCGCCTTTCATTTGCTCCCACGATTAGTGTGTAGTATCTCCCTGTACAAAAATTTCTTAATTTGAAGGCAGAAACTAAAATTGTGAAGTAAATTGTGCTGGGCGACTGGTTACCATTTCCAATTGCTATGGTAGCGAATGCTGCCCGAGAAAAATTTGGAGATGTCAATACATATTCAAAGGTGCAATAGTTTTTCCCATCCGTACTTCTCTACATCAGTTAGAGAAATAACGTCAATACAGATTCAAAGGAGCTGTTCATCTAATACTAATAGAGAGAGATCATACCTCCCTCATTTCCATTATGTTTGCCACCTGATTTGGTGCAGAGTAAACATGTTTTACCAGGTTGGCCACAACCTTTCAAAGTAAGGAAGAATCAGCAAGCAGCACATACATATTGTTATTGCATCTACATAGAGGAATAGCCAATAATTACCTCTTCGATTGGCCCTAAATCATGGATATCTGATTTATCAGTTGGTATAAAACTTAGTCGGACATTTTGCAGTTGTAGATATCTGTCCTTAAATGCAGAATCGTGACCTCTGAAATCAAATTCCTGTCCTAACAAAGTAAGTCAAAGAAAATAATTTCAAAAAATTAAAAAGTAACATACATACATACATACCCTCCAATCTGATGGATAGTAATATGAATAGCCATCTTGTTTGTCAACAAAGATTTCATAGTTTTCTGGTTTTCCTGCAGACACCATGTGATAAATTCTCCAAGAACAAAAGGCAAACTAATCTAATTATAACAGAGTGAGTACCTTGAGCCAGAAGGGGACTCGTGGGTAATAAAAGAGCTCCTACTCCCAATAGAAATGGCCTCCTCATGCCACTTCCTGAAACAGAGTAATTCAAAACTATTTGGTTAAAATCAACACTACACGGTTGATATATAAGCTTTTACCTCAAAGATAGTTGACTTACTCTCTTGATGAGAGAATGTGTTTTCTGATGCTGAGCATGCGATAATGTTCGCATGCCTATTCAGAGTGTTCGCTTCTGCACTGACCCTATTAGTTATCGCTGCCCAGGGAAGACTCAGTGAGAGTGAAGTAGCTGCCATTTTTGCAGACAAGAAACACTTTTTTTTGCTTGGATATAGATATATAGTCTTCTCTTTGATTGGTTCACAATTAAACGCACTGCATGATGTTTAGAATTATTTTCCTTTTGTTTTTTTTGGTTCTCGTATGATTTTTATTTTTTCCTTTACAGGATAAGATGCAAATAAATCGAGAGGATGACGTTTCCTGCCAAGGTTCAATTGGGCTCCGGAAGTTCACAGATAGCCGATTTCGGCAACCCAATTTAAGTCGTGGCTGAAGTTTATAAAATTTTGCAAATTTGGCCATTTTGGAAACAACGTCAAACATTTGGGACTGAAATTGCAAAAATTTGCTTCTAAAATTATAAATTTCGTCTGAAGTTGGAAGGTCGCATACATGACTGGACTTTAGGTACTTATGCATGAATTTCAGACATATATAGCTGAACTTCAGGCACGTATACATGAAGTCCATGCATCTCATGTCTCTCATGTCCTTCTTCCTCTATGAATATGAAGTTTGGCTGGCCAAGGTCAAACTTCAAAATTAATTTTTTTGAAGTTTGAAATATCAATTTTCATCGCTACCAATATTTTTAAGTTTTTTCAATAACTTCTTAATTTAAACTCAACTTTCATATTAAAACTTCAAGATCCACTTCTTCAAGCTTACAAATATTTTAAAGTTTTTTCAATAATACTCATTTGATTTGAACTCAATTATAATATTCCAAATTCATGACTGACTTTTTCAAGATTGCAAAAATAGTGATCTTTTCATATTTAAAATTCAAGACTCACTTGCTTTATAATAGATTCGAAACACACTACTATGCATGCTTTACAATAGATTCAAAACATACTATTATATAGCAACCAATTAAGCTTTTAAAAAGAATTGACTATAGGTTAAATGAGAGCATCTAAAAAGGTTGCATCACGAAATTTTTAATGTAGTCCTTTCAAAACTTAATGGGATAGATAATGGAGCATCCAAATAGGTGCCCCGTAAAATCCTTACTATGGATCTTTCAAAAATTAATGGTCTTTGCTTGAGCTAAAAATGATAATTCCTTTTTTTTTGTTCATGTGATACATTTTTTTTGCCAGTCCGTTATATAAAGAGTGACACATTTTTAAATTTAGTAATTTTTTATTTTTAAGATTTCGACCTACTAAATTTAAAAATTGTCAATGTGGAAAGACAAGATGAGATATGTGAGATCATTTTTGACTTTTTATTTTATTTTACCATGTTTTCATTGAAAACCAAACTAGTGGACGGTAAAATCTTCACTTGGTATATATCTAGGTGCTGACAATAATCATCTTCTATTTATTGAACTTTGTATTCAGTTAAATTACATCACATAAATTAAAACAGTTACAAAGTTGCCACTCTTAAGGTTGCTAACTGAAATATAGCTAGTAATTGCAAGATAATTAAAAAAATAATCGCAACTTAAAAATGCAGAAAAATAATTGAACAATAGCCAAACGAACTTTTTTTTTTTGGAGTTCAAAGTGCTGCAGGTGGAACTTCAGGACATTTTCCTGAATTTCAAAAATTACACAAATAAAACTCCAAGATTGTCTCTTGAAGTTTGAAGCTTATACAAGATTCTAAGACTTAGAGGCTGTTTTAGTAAGCTTATAAGCTGGTCAAACTAGCTTATAAGCACTTTTAAACTTATTTTACGCATTTAAAAAATATAAAAAATATTTATAAATCAAGTGCTTATAGCCACAATAAGCCACAAGTCATAAGTTGACATCATCTCCATTTTCGACTTATAAGTACTTTTAGTTTGACCAATAATTTTACTGTTTTATCTCTAATATCTTTATGTAATATTTAAATCTCCATTTCTAAACAAAACTCTAACGCCATTCTCTCCATCTCGATGACTTCCATTCTATGTTATTATATAAAAGACTCTGTTATGTTCCGAATTTTTTATATTAGAACGAACATCATTGGTGTTGATTATTATATTTCTTCAAACAATCAATAATTCTATCATACTAAAGAAAGGGTATATTGTTTAACCGTAAAACGGTACAGTTTAATTTGTTATGTGGTTTATAGACAAGCGAGATGATTTGATTCAAAATGATAAATAAATTAAATTAAAAATAAGACTTACAATTAAAATCAAAGGAAATGGCAGGCCTGGCTCCTGAGCTATACTTCCGAGGACAGAAGTAAGAGCAATATCAGATAGAAAGTAAAGTTATATTATTTAGCTTGAGAATAAATTATAGCATAAGTTTTTTCAGAGATTTCGTGTGTCTACAATGGTTGTTGAAGCCACTATTTATAGCTATACCTAGAAAACAGGATCCTATGATCAAGCCCCTCTTAAATGACAATAAAGGGAGCCATTGATGAATGTGTAACGGCGGGCCATGAATGTTAAAATTCTCTACAACGGCTGCCCATTCAATACTAAGAAATATTGTTCATTAAATGTCATCTGGTGACAAACATTCGACCTGCTCCCGTTGATTATGCTCCCTTCAAGGTCTATCCGATACCATATGTGGCTGTTGCCCCCGGTCTTAGTTCTTATTTTACTTGTCTTCTGCTTGTCTCTGGTTCCACGTGTCATGCTATCATTTGGTCATTTAATATAAATTAATTTTACCCTATACAGATAGTCCAAGCGTGGCCACCATGCTCTGCTTACCATCATGGATAATGACAATGACCGTGGGTGGATGGAGCAGTTTTTCATTATTGCTACCAGGGATATCATCCCAGCCACAACCCAGTTTTTCCCGAATCGTGGAGCTATTCGCGTAAGTTTATAATCTATCTCTTTCTTTGTAAGAGGTTGTTCCATGTCATTGCTAACCCTTTTGCTTCCGTTATTCCAGCTACTCGGTGGACACCACCAATGGTTGAAGGCCTGGACCAATGGGTTTAGAAAATTCTAGATATTACTACACCAGAGACCCGTTGGTGGAAGGGGTTGGCCCCCAGATATGGGTGGAAGGCCAAGAACCACGGTAAATTGATTCTTTCTACTTTCCGCCTCTGCAGATACATAAGTAAACTTGCTAACTATACCTTTTTGTTTGATTCAAGACTCCCACATTGTTACCTACCTGGAAGTCGAGATTTTGACCGATCCGTTGGAGGCTGCAAGGTTGTTGCAGGAGGCTCTTACTCAGAGTGGTGCCCTCGGATCTGACTCCGGTGCAGACGCTTCTTCCCGGAGTCCCCAGCCAAAGAACAAGCAACTAAAAAGACGATGTTCTTCCTCGGCTGGGAATAAAAATATGAAAATAAAGAAGGCCACACCCGAGCCGGCCGCAATTACTGTAGTCATTGACAATGACGGGGAAGCTAATGATGAAGAGGCTTCCCTTCAACGGAGACAACAATCTTCATTAGCTCAACAGAATGCTCAATCTGGAGAGCATAGAACCCCAATCGAGAGCGAGGTCCAAGCGCTCTAGGGAGAGATGGATTTAGTGGAGAATGCTGATTCTCCCTTTCCGCTCCCAGTTGTTGCTTTCGGTCTTATGAGGTTGGATACTGGGCCTCTTCTGCCTTTGGTTGATGAGCAACCAATAATCAGCATCGCCTCTATTGTAGCTGCTTCTCAACCTACAACACCATCAACTTCATCTCCCTTCACACCAGTTGTGTCTTCATCACCAGCAACTGCTGCTCCTCTACTGGCCACAGGCGAGAAGAGGATGTCTTCCCTCCCAGTCCCCTGGCCACAGGAATTTGAGGCGCAACTACTCACCCTCTTATCCCCGAGGGAGGAGGATCTCTCGGTTTCAAAGGAGTGCCGTCTGCTGCCTAATCTGGTGGATCTTGCCAACTATTGGAAGTCGCAGGCTTCAGAAAAGATAAGAAGAAAATACACTCTCTTTCAGGGGAATGTATGTGGAATAATGCTATACACAATGAGGCAACGGTATCGTACTTGTTCTCTGACTGTTTATTTTATTCATCTGTTATAACCGGATTTCTGACTTTGATACACGTTTTGCAAGACAACTTTCTTGCTTCTGAAGGCCTTCAGAGATTGATCCTTAAAGAGGGACTCATTTTCAAGCAGGATCAACTGTTGGCCTAGAGAAATCAACTCGCTGCACGCCTCCCGGTGCTAGAGGCAAAGGCTGCTGAAGTGGTCGAGCTTGAGCCCTGGTTGCAGCAAAGTGAGCAGGAGGTGATGGCTCACAGTCAAGAAGCCACTCAGCTATATGCACAACTTCAAGATACTAAGGCTAGGTGAGCTGAGTCTCAAGATGCTCTTCTGGTTGCTACCGAGCGTGAGTCTGCCTTCATTGAACGAGTAACTAATTTGAAGGCAGCCTTAAACTCCAAAGCCGAAGAGGTTGCTGCTGCCGAGGAGAAACAGACTCAGGTGGAAGATAGGTATATGAAGATCATGGATCAAAATAAGGTTCATATATCTAAATTCTTGATTTCGATCTTAACTTTGGTGCCATGACATCCGAGCGCGATGGCCTTTTGGCCGAGGTTGACAGGCTTAAGGCAAAGCTCCAGCACCAAGGGGATTTCCTTATCTTTGAAAAGACATACTCTATGTACCATTTGAGGAGGACAAAGATGCGTTATTGATATTGATATTGATGATGAGATTACCAAGGCCCGAGCGCTAGAGTTAATTGCTCAAGAACGTCTCCCGGTAGCCCAACGCAACTGACTCTTCTAGTACCGACTCCGAGTATTCGAGGACAGAGGAGGAAGTTGAAGAGGATGCTGATGAGGGCCAAGATCCTGCACCAGAGGCAGACTCGCCCACTTCTTCGGGGGGGGGGGGCTAGATGCCTCTCTCTCCCCGAGTTTCGGTGGTGATGAAGTTTAGATTTTTATTCTTTTTGCTTTTGTTTTTTTCCCTTTGAACCTTTGTACTTATGAAGTTTGGCATGTTGATAAATACATAAGCCTTTTTGTGTAAGCATTGTGCAAAGTTCATTCCTTTTGCGTCGAATTAAATAAGGCTTCGGGTATATTTTCTTTCGATAGCTTTTGTGTTCCGAGCATAAATTCTTCTGGAACCAACCCTTTACTATGAGGGTTTCATAACAGAGGGACCTCTTATGTTTACGGTGCTCTTGAAGATGGCGTCTCTTGTTCATTCCGGCACAAGCATTTGAAGCTTTTGTTAACTTTCAAATGATAAAATTATTCATCGTTTGGAGAAGAAACAAGATAAAAATAAAGGACTTCATTTTATTCCTTCTATCTTCAAAGTACATAAGCATTCATTTGCTGAAAAAAAAAAGAAATTTCCAATACATCTGGCTAACTTGTACAACTTATTTCTACGGGGCTAGCTGTGCAGTCCCTGGTTTCGATTAGACATTGTTGTTCCTGGGTCTCGTAGTCCCAGTTTTCGTGGCAATCATGTTGCTGTATTTTCATACTATTCCCCCCGGTGTTTGAATGCAAAGTATGCGAACAGGAACACTGGGAGTCTTGCACCTTTGAGGAAAAACACTTGTGAATGGTTGATAAGCTTTGGTTCGATGGGAAGCTTTGTTTCTTGTTAGGAACTTTGCCATCGAGCCAAAGATTATCTAACCATCCCATAGCGGCTTGTTGTTTCAGTGCCTTGTCATTTAAATGTATTAACTTTACTGGTGATGCTCCCTTCGTAGTATGCTTTCCATTGCTGCCTCGTTAAAAACCTTGCCAAAAAATCTCGACTGGAGCAAAAAATTGGCCGAAGGAAAAAAGTGTGAGCAGATACTTTCAGTATAAGTAGGATCCATCAGCAGTAATACCTTTTGAGGTGAGTCATGTTCTAGTTGCTTGGCAATTTGACTCCATCTTGGTTCTCTAACTCGTATGATCTCTTCCCGGTAACAGCTGAAACCCGATAGGGACCTTTTCACGCCGGACCCAGCTTTCCAGCGTTGATCTCCCGAGTGTTCTCAGTCACTTTCCTCAAAACCAAGTCTTCTACTTTAAAGTAGCGGAGATTGGCCCTCCGGTTATAGTATCTTTCCTTCCATTATTTCTGAGACACCATTCTTATGTGTGCCAAGTCCTTGCGTTCATCAAGCAATTCCAGCTTGACCAGCAATGCCTCATTATTTGCTTCTTCGTCCGTTTGGTACTATTATATCGTCGATTATCCTACTTCAACCGAGATCCTACATGATATACGAGAGAGAAATGTGTCTCTCTAATTCTTGATTTTGCCATCATCCGGTACGCCCATTGCACACCTAGTAACTCTTCTGGCCACTTACCTTTGGCTGCGTCTAACCTTTTTTCTTTGAGGTTTTGAATAGTCACCTTATTGGTTAATTATGCCTGCCCATTAGCACTCAGATGGTATGGTAAAGATGTAATCCTTTTAATTTTCAGGTCTTCAAGGAATTTTGTAACTTTGTAGCCTATGAACCCATTATCACAGGCAATCTCCTTTGGTATTCCGAACCAGCAAATTATGTTTTCCCATAGGAAGTCTACCACTTTATGCTCACCGAACTTTTGGTAAGGGCCTGCTTCAACACATTTAGTGAAGTAATCAATTAAAATTAAAAGAAATCTTACCTTTCCGGGACCCAGTGGCAGCGGCCCAACTATATTCATCCCTCATTTCATAAATGGCCATGGTGATATCACCGAATGTAAGAGTTTTTCCAAGTGGTGCACCCACTGTGCGTGGCGCTGACACTTGTCGCATTTCTGAATGAACGCCTTTGCGTCTTGCTCCATCTCGTACATCCTAGCCTAATCAGCTTTAGCACCAACAAATCTGCACCAGAATGGTCCCGTAAATTCCTTCATGGACCTCTCTCATGACGTAGTCTGCCTCCGAGGCTCCTAAACATCGGGCCAACGGACCTTGGAACGATCTTCTATATAACTGTCCACCCAAGAGCCGTAGCCAGCTGTTTTGGCGTGTAGTGCCTGGGATGCCTTCGGGTCTTCGGGCAACTTGTCATGCTGAAGGTATTTTATGAACTCATTCCTCCTATACCAGCATAGGTCGCTTGTATTTACTTCACAATAGCCGTTCACATCATGTAACAAATGCATAATTTGAACAACAGTATCGGAGTCAGATCCTTTCATCTCCATGGACGACCCAAATTGGCCAATGCATATACTTTTACGTTCTCTTATCTTGAGATGTGTGTGATCGACCACTCCCTGAATCGTGTAAGCAAAGTTTGAACTTTAATCACATACTATTGCATGCGTTCCTCCTTTGTGTCAAAAATTCCATATACTTGGTTTACTACCAATTGGGAATCACATTTGATTTCAATGGCCTCGGAGCCAAATCTCCGGGCCAGCGCAAGTCTTGCAATCAAAGACTCATACTCGGCTACGTTGTTAGTCAATGAAATAGTTTTTATGGCCAGCCTCAGGGTCTCCCCCGAAGGCGTGATTAGGACCACCCCCAGCCCGAACCCTTTCACATTGGAAGCTCCATTTGCGAACAAGGTCCAAACTCCTGATGTCATTTCCGACACCATCACTGCTTCTTTTGCAACCAAAGGAAGTAATCTAGAACTGAAATCGACCACAAAGTTGGCCAAGACTTGTGATTTGATCGCAGTCCTAGGTTTATATTTAATATCAAACTCGCTAATTTCAACTACCATTTTGGCCAATCGACCTAACAATTCAGGCTTGTGAAGAACATTCCGCAAAGGGAAAGTCGTCACAATGGTTATCGAGTGGCATTGGAAATAAGGTCTAATCTTTCGAGAGGCGACTACGAGAGCTAGGGTTAATTTTTTGAGGTACGAATAACGAGTCTCCGGCCCTGACAAAATTTTGCTAACATAATAGAAAAGAAACTGTACTTTCATCCTCGTGGACTTGCATGACACTTACCGCTACCTTTGAGACGGCTAAGCATATTACAGTTGTTCACCTACCCCCAGTTTTGACAGTAGCAGGGGGCTTGACCGGTAATTTTCAGGTCCTTTAAGTCCTGTTGACATTCTGGAGTCCCTTCGAAATTTTTCTTCTTCTTCATAAGAGAGAAGAAGTGATGACATTTTTCGAGGATCAAGAGATGGACCTGCATAAAGCGACCAATCTTCCGTGTAAGGCCTCGTAAAATTTTACTTAAAACTTGAGGTTTTGTGGTGTCGAAGTAAGCTAATATGTTTGAGGATTTTAGAAATTCTTTGCGGCGAGCAAGCTAATCGCGGTACAGACTTTTGGGGTTGCTAAGTGCGTCAAGGAGTTGAAGGAAAAAGTTTGCAGAACATGGCAGTTCTGCGATCCACTATGCGATCGTAGAACCAGTTTGCGGACCGCAAATCGGCCACAAATTGAAGCAGCAAGATTTGCCAATTTTGAGGGTCATTAGGTGGCCTAATATGCTGTCGCAGAACCATTTTGCGGGCCGCGGATCCCATCGTAGATCCAGCACGAGAAATTTTGGAAGGAGGTTCTGCGGTCTATTATGCGACCGCATAGTTGGTCTGTAAGACCGTAGACCTGTCGCAGAGTGAAGTAGAAATGCCCGGTTCTAGAGGGCCATATGTTGCATATGCGACCGCAGACCTGCCTCGGGGCTCCATTTCTCCAATCTTATAACCCGACCCCCATTTCATTTATCTAGCCTAAGGGTTCATTTTTGGGGGATTGCCTGATATTTTAGAGAGAGGAGAGAGCTATTCTAGAGAGAGGAAGGGAGGACTAAGGATTTCATTACTCTACTTTGATCAAACCTTTGAATTTCATCAAAAGGAACTTGCTAGGGCTTCAAAATGGTAAGAATTTCTTCCCCCAATCCTTCAATTTCAGGTTTGGGTTGATTATGGGTGATGAGGGTAGATTTATCACATGCATGAGCTAATAGAGACTGTGAGGAAGTTTTTGAACCATCTTGGGTGGTTTTGTTCTTGAATTAGTTGAGGGAAAGGTCGGGCATAATCGTAACAGCCATTGCCATGCGAATTCCTCTAATCGTGCTTATAATTCTCTCCTCCTGTATAGATTGGCATCGTTAGGAGTGTTGGGACATTATTGTGGCACAATAAAAAGCTCTTTCGAGGTATGAAGGCTAAACTCTTCTTCTAGTATTGGAATTCCTGAATTCTTGTAAAACTCTATCATGTGTAGTCGCTTTTTGAGGTGGGATGTTCAAGCTAGTAAATTGATTCTCAAATTGCATAACGTGTCCGAACCCTCATGTGTTAAAGATCTCTATTGTGGCTTAATTATGTTATACCCCATTTGGGAAGAAAACTTGTATGAAATCAATGTGATCAAACACTTATTTCTTATATGATGAAATCTTATGAACTCACATTTTTTTTAAGGCCAAAGGTGCAAAAGGGATTGATTTGAAAGAAAATCCTTTGTACAAACTGTTATCATTTGAAGAATCCAAGTTGTGGTTACACATCCACCCGCATACATTGGGGGAAGCCGGCAGGGCCATTTTGTGTAGAGTTGTGGTATTGTGAGTACACCTCCACTCGCATACATTGGGGTGAGGCGGTAGGGCCGCTTTGTGTAGAGTTTGTAGTTTTATGAGTATACCTCCACCCACATATATTGGGGTGACGCGGCAGGGCCGCTTTGTGTAGCGTTTGCGGTATTGTGAATACACCTCCACCCGCATACATTGGGGTGAGGCGGCTAGGATGCTTTGTGTAGAGTTTTCTGGTATTGTGATTGCACCTCCACCCGCATACATTGGGGTGAGACGGCAGGGCCGATTTGTGTAAAGGTAGTTGCAGAGGATCCCTGACTTGAAATTTATGAATGTTATTGAAAACTCTTAATAAATTTGCTATGGCTTTAACGGCTATCTAAACCTTTTATTGTTACCGTGATTCATCATATTCATGCTATATTTCCTAGTCATTGCATAGGTGTTTGGTTTTCATACTAGTACTATTCGACATGTACTAACGTCCCTGCTTTTGGGGGCGCTGCATCTTTAATGGATGCAGGTGGTTCCGTAGAGGAAGGCATTGACCAGTGATAGCGGTATACTCTCTTCCCAGTTGACTTGGTGAGCCCCACTTCATTTGGGGTCATGCATCTTTTGTTCTGTGTGTATTATGTTCTTAGGTATAGCCGGAGCTTTGTTGCCAGCACTATCATTGTACTCTTTTGTATCTATTATAGGCTCCGTAGACATGGTGTGGGTTGTGTATTGGTATTGGGAAAGTCAAGATAGTAATGTCGTATGTGTATTATATGTTCCACTTCAAACTATGACAGTATATGTATTTTGAAACTTTATAAATGAAGTAACTAATGGTGATGAAATTAGTGTTGTTCATGAACCCTCTTGGTGTTAATTAATGAAGTTTATCTTCTCTCTATTTATGGGCGAGTTGGGTAGAAGGAAATCTAGCAAGCTTGCTCGGCCAGTTATCTCGGTTGAGCGCCGGTCGTGCTCCCGAGGTCGGGGTGTGACATTCCGGTTAGCCTTTGGACTTCTTTTATGCTTGTCAGCTGGTTTGGGAAGTCCTCTATGGCTTTGATCTTATCGGGATTTACCTCGATCCCACTTTGCAAAACCAAGAAACCTAAGAACTTATCTAAGCCACCCCGAACGCGCATTTTTACGTGTTGAGCTTTATGTTGTGCTTCCTTAGGATATCAAAGGTTTCATGGAGGTTTTTTAAGTGATCACCTACATTGAAAGACTTGACCAACATATCATCTATGTATACTTCTATTGTTTTACCTATTTGTTTCTCGAACATCTTGTTCACGAGCCTCTGATGTTTAAGCCCGCAGGTAATCACATTATAATAATATGTGCTGAAGTTTGTATGAACAAAGTTTTCTCCTGATATTTCGTGTTCATCTTAATTTGGTTGTACCCGGAATAAGCATTAAGGAAATTCACTAACTAGTGCCCAGCCATTGCATCAATCATTTGATCGATGTTTGGAAGTGGGAACGAGTCTTTAGGGCACACCTTATTCAAGTCTTTATAATCTACGCACATTCGAAACTTGTAATTATTTTTCGGAACTACAACTACATTAACTAACTACTCGAGATACTTTACCTCCCGGATTGAATCGATATCAAGTATCCGAGTTACCTCTTCCTAAACAAACCTGTTTCTGACCTCGGCTATCAGGCATTTCTTTTATCTCACCAGAGGGACGCTTGGGTCAAGGCTTAGCTTATGCATGACCACCTCTAGCGGGATGCATGTCATATCCGAGTACGACCATGCAAAACAATCAACGTAATAAGCCTAACCTGTGCTCGAGATTGAGACCTCTTCCCAAGTGAATTTTCTCTCCAAGAATTCCTCAAACAAAGCTACTTGTTCGAGTTCTGCCATGGACTTGGTTGCCTTTGTCTCTTCCGGTACCTGAAAGTATCTCGGTACCTGGTGGGATTCTGATGACCCCCCGTCTTTATTATCTTTGCTCGACTCGGGAGTAGGCGTCGGTTCCTGTAATTGCTATTTGTTTTGTTCCTTCCCCTTACTGCTAGAAACTGACACTGTGTTCATCTCTCTTGCTGCCGGTTGATCTCTTCTTATCTGCTTGGTTCCCTCTAGGGTGGGGAATCTTAGTAGTTTGTGATAAGTTGATGGTAAAACCTTTATCTCATGTAACCATGGTTTACCAAGTATTATGTTGTATCCCATGTCACAATCTACCACATCAAAAAGGTGGTCTTCGTGACCCCCTCGGCATTCATGGGCAACAAGATCCCCCCTCGGGTTGTCACACTTGCTTGGTTGAACTCGACGAAGAGTGTTGCTGTCGGAACTAAGCTTTTGATTAATTTGGCTTATTCTAGAACTCTCCATTGAATGATGTTGGATGCGCTTCCTTGGTCAGCCAAAGCACGTTTAATCTTAAAATCCAAAACATTAATAGAAATAACCAGGGCGTCGTTATGCAGCAGAAGAAGTCCGTCGACGTCTTCCTCCGTGAAGGTGATGTCGTCTTCAGCAATTTCCCGGAGTCTCTTGCTATGGGTCACCGATACTTTTGTCTTCTTGGCCAACAAGAAGGTTACACCATTGATTTCATTCCCTCCAAAAATCACGTTGATAGTCAACCGAGGAGGGTCTTCCCCTATCTTCGAGGGTTCTGCATTGTCTCGACTGTGGCCCATTGTTTTTGGCTCGGTCGCTCAAGAACTCTCTATGATGGCCATTCTTCAGCAGCGTTACTACCTCATCACACAGATAACGGCAGTCCCCAGTTCTATGGCCATGAGTCCCATGATATGTTGGGATCCCTTGGCTGGGATCAAATCTGATTGGCTTCGGGAATCGTGCCTCTTGGATATTCCTCATTGCCGATACTAACTCTACGACGCTAATGTTGAAATTTTACTCTAACAACCTAGGATAAGTAGAATCCTAGGACCTCGATACCTCTTTTTCTTATAGTGACCTATTATTCCGGACGCAGTCAGTTCTTCTATCAGGAGCGAACCTATTGCGGAACAAAACCCTTTTCTTGTGTGTCCCTCGGCTCTCTGAAAAGGCAAGAAACGACCTTTGGAAGCTCGCCAGTCTGTGTCAAAATCATCCTTGACCTTATCTGATTCTTGTCTCGGTCCCGTCCCTTTGTTGATGTCGGGAATTCAAGATGATCATCTTCTATCATTATCATCAATTCATAGCGATTATGGACATCCGCCCATGTGGTCGCTTGGAACCCTAGCAGGCTTTCCTTCAACTTTTGGGAGGTGTCGGAGCTCCTCGGGTTCAAACCCTTAGTGAATGCCTTAGCTTCCCATTCTTTTGGTATGGCCAGTAGCAGCATCATTTCTTTCTGGAATCTAATGACAAATTCCAGCAGCAATTTGGACTCACCATGTGCAATCCTGCATATGTCCGCCTTCCGGGCTTGGACCTTTCTAGCCCCGGCATGGGCCTTTATATATGAATCTACGAGCATTTCAAAAGAATCAAATGAATGTTCGGCTAAAAGCGAATACCATGTTAATGCCCTTTCGTTAGGGTTTCTCTAAAAATTTTCAGCAACACCGACTCAATCTCGTGTTGGGCCAAGTCGTTTTCTTTCACTATCATTGTATAAGTTGTGATGTGCTCCTGAGGATCTGAAGTCCCATCATACTTTGGTATGTCTTGCATCTTGAACCATTTCAGAATCAATTCCGGTGCTAAGCTCAGCATAAACGGCAGCTAGATGTACTTCTTCGAATCTGGGCCCTTCAAAACTAGTGGTGCGCTCGGAATCTGATCCATTCGGGCGTGGAACTCCTTATTTTGGTCTATCCAATCGTTCATTTCCCTCATGAATCTTTGGAGTTCAGTTTTGAAGGGAAATTACTGTTGTCGTTACCAGATCCCCTACCGGTCCCCCCGGCTCCTACGAAGCCGGCCTCACCCCTTTGGGTGTTATTATCAACTCTTTGACTCGTTTGATTTGCAGGAGCGCCGGGGGGAGCTAGGCCTCCTGCGTTTGCATTGTTGGAGGTGCCTGGTAATGCTTGCTTTAGTTCCGTCATGATATGGTCCTTCCTTGAGAGATGGCCCATGATGGCCTTTTATTGCTCTCTCAAGATCCTTACCGTTTTTGCAACATGCTCGTCCTCAACATTATTGGGAGTCATTTCCTGCATATATCGGGGATATTGTCCGGCATGGAGCGGAGTTGATACATCCCCCTCGTTGCGAGTGTCACTAATTGAATCCTCTTGTTGAGGCATATTTTCGTGCGCCTCAACATTATGTGCGATGTTGACATCGTTAGCTGCCAATTTTAGATTTTTTTGCTATGTAACAAGGGATCAAACGAATTAAGAATAGATGCAAGGATCAACTCAATTTTGCAGCTGTCTAAGCCCCACGGTGGGCGGCAAACTGTTTACTCGTAAAATGGTACAATTAAATTTGTTACGTGTTTATAAACAAGCGAACTGATTTGATCTAAAATGATAAATAAATTAAATTAAAAATAAGACTTAGCATAAATCAAAGGAAATGGAAGGCTTGATTCCGGGAGCAATGCTTCCGAGGACAGAAGTAAGAGCAATATCATACAAGAAATTGGTTGTGGTAGAAAATCTAAGAAAAGCTAAGAAAGAGAGAGTCTGGCGATTTAAAACAAAGAGGAGGCGACAACAAGCTTCGTCTTCAGTGCCGACGCCGGTCGGCGAGGCTCCTGCGGGCTGGCCACCCTTCATACACAACACATTCTCCAGAAGAATACCAACTAAGTTTAAATATGGACTCCGGCGACTTAAGGTGATAGAGAGAGAACACGGAGGAAACTCGAAGCACGCCTTCAATGGCGACGCCGTCCGGTGACTCTCAGGCTGGCCGGCCTTCACAAAACACACTTCAACCACAAAATCCCAACTCACCCACTCCCAAAACACTCGATTACTCGAAAATCCTCAAACCAACAACCCTAAACAACTGTGCAGAAAAAAACCCTAGCAAAACAATAGAGCCGATTCCGATCAAGAAAGTAACCTACATGCATGGACAACCAATTCTCAAATACACGGAAGCGGAGGTCTCTAGGATGAATATCATTGAAGGCCTGCAATTTGCGGTACTGGGAAAATTTTCGTATGGGTGGCCAGACATACAAGAGCTGAGGAAAATTATACCATTACAGTGTGGAATCAGAGGTGAGTGCAACATTGGCTTCTTCAGAGAAAAACATGTGCTCATCAAACTAACACTGTGGGAAGATTTCATAAAAATCACTTCCAAAAACACCTACCACCTCAAAGCAAAAAATGGACTCGAATATCAGATGCGACAGTTCATATACGACACAAAGTTCAAGTCCGGAGAAGAAACGTCAATGGCCATGGCTTGGATTTCTTTCCCATATCTGCTTCCCACCTTCTATGTCAAAGAGTGCCTCTTTTCCCTTGCCTCGGCAATTGGAAAACCATTGCACTTGGATGCAGCCACAATGAATAAGACAAGACCGAGCTGTGCAAGAGTTAAAGTCTTGGTGGATTTATTAGCAGAATTGCCCCAAAAAGTCAGGCTGGACATTGAAAATGAATCGACGGGGGAAACCAGAATTGAATGGGTCAAAGTACACTATGACTACCTCCCAAAATACTGCACACAATGCAGAATTCAAGGACATGAAATGACAGAATGTTGGAAAGCTCATCCGGAAATCTTGATTGCAAACAATGCTGAAGAACAAAGACAGGTTGATCTCCGAAAATCAAAGGGGAAAGAAGTAGCAGGGAAATACCCATTGATGATCCTATCAAGCGGCAAGGTTGTTGGTAATATCGGCCCTCAATGGAAAGAAGTAAAAGATAATAGACAAAATAATAAGGATACCTGCACTAAAATTGGAAAACAGAAGCACACTTTGGAAAGGCAGTCTCAACAGATTCTAGTAACCAATAACTTTGACGCACTTGCTCAAAGCACTGATAAACTGGCAGATAATCACAAGGAGGGATCACTAGAAGCAGGAGAAACAATGTCAGGCAAAGAAGAAGGAGCAGTTCAGATTGCAAAGGAAGTGAATGCACCCGACTCTAGAAATCTGAACAATAACATAGCAATGATGGGTAGCAGAGAAGGAAATCAGGAAACAGTTAACACAATTGCAACTCACACAGCAGACAGCAAAGCAATAAACAGAGCAATGCACACTATGGTCACAAAAGAACTCACTAAGCTAAACAGAAAACAGACAAAGAAGATGGGAAGCTGAACATGGAGCAACAAGTAGCTGAACACACTGATGCATCACTGCTGAACAATGCTGCCCCAGGAAACTTTCATAATCCAGGCAATGCAAGTGTAACAACTGCTGTGGGAGAAGTTTAGTTTGTAAAAGAGTTGGATGTACTCGACTCTGAAAACCTGGACAATAGCATAGCAATGATGGGTAGCAGAGAAGAAAATCAGGAAACAGTTAACACACTTCACACAGCCCCTTTGGCCAGCAGAGCAAAAAAAAGAATTTCAGAAGGAATACCAATGCCAAAAGACAACCAAACAGTTCAGATAGCACAAGAAGCAGCTGAATCCAGCAACAGGAGAACAACACCATCCAGTAGCAAAAATGCCAACACAGATAAAGCAATAACAGAGACAGCAGCCAATAAAATAGTAGAAAGAAAGAGGGAATCCACATCATAATGGGTCAGAGAAAGCTTCCACAAAAGCAGCCAAAACACAAGCCAAAGTCACTCAATAGCACACATGGAGAGTCAATGGCAACGACAGAAGCAGCAGCAAGCAGACAACTAGAGCAAATTACAGGAAAGTTATGGGCAGACCAAATGGAAGAAGGCTCAGAAGAAGGAGAACTACCTGATGGAATTCATGAAGAAGAGGAGAACACCAAAGAAGCTGGAAAGCAACTTTACAACAAGTACCAACAGTTGCCAATCACAGAACAAGACATTAGCATAAAAACAGGATCTTTGAGAGCCCAACTTCAAGCAATTTTCAAGCCAAAAGCAATGACAACATCACTCAAACCAATGAATGCAATCACAGAGAACACAGGAAAGGATTTGGATAAAGAAGATGCTTCACCAAACATAAAGAATGCAGCAAGGCAAGGGGATTTATCACCAGGAC
>MCJB01048082.1:1525-50349 GCA_002018475.1 Nicotiana obtusifolia
GCAGTGCAGTGACAGTAGATAGAGCAGTAACGACAGCAGCGACACAAACGGTAAAATCTAGACAACAACAGTAGCGTCTAGTACCACTTCCAAATAATATACAGCAGCAGCAGCAAAAGCAACTACAACAGCAGCACACAACCAGTGCACAACATCAAAATTTCTCAAAATTTTGGCAGGAAGACTGCAGTCCATTTTAAAATTCGGAACAGCAGCACCAATAGATGCAGCAGGTTAGTTCAAGCAGACCACTAATCTTGGATACATTAACTTCTGCAAATCAGCAGCAAATTGTGGCGAGCACTGGACGAGAGAAACAGCAACACTTTAGTCCAGCAAGTCCAGTTATAGCATTGGAGGATAGAATGCTATTGGATGCTTTAGCAACTTCTAATCCTTTAAACTCATTAGACTCATCTCAAGCTTGCACTACTGGACATGAGGCTAATGTTATGCAAGAAACAGAGCAACGTACAGAAATGGCAGTCGCGACGAAGGTGACAAATGATGGTTTGACACAGCATGCTAATCTCGGAAGAGAAATTTATGAAGAAGGAGAAGAAGCTCAAATGCTAAATTAGTGCCGGATACAGGCAGCTACAAGAGGTGATTTATCATCAATGCACAGTGGAAGAAATCAGAAGGCTCATACAAGGAAAAAAGGTTGGGACGGCAAGGTCAGCGAGGAGGTAACCATTAGGCAACTTCCAATGAGAGCTGCGAGACAAAAACAAGTTGTCGCAACAACGTCAACAAAGTCCGGGAGATCAAAAAAGAAGACATGAATTTTGAATACTTATTAAAAATGGCGGAAGAAGCAGATAAAGAATTACAAATGGAAAATATTACAAAATTGTCAAAGGAGAGGCAAGAATGTAATTTGTACTTCTTTCTACTATATTTTTTTATAAGCATAATCATATGTATTATCATCATAGAGTGTATTATAAACTCTATGATGATCACCGAATATTTGGTGCTTGCAAGTTCTTTCTTTTTACGTGCGTGCTAATAGGAGAGGTTTTTTATTTGCCTCAATAGGATTTGTAAGGTAAGGTTTAGCTCGGTATGTGTTTGCTTAGCCTGAATGGCTATTAGATTATATGCCCTCGTGAGACATTATTGCCGGCAGCTACTCCATGACTCCTCTACATGAGGCCGCTATAGATGCAATGTGAGGCGCAGAGGAGTAATTATATAGTCAAGGCATATAGGCGACACTACTCGAGCTTTTGTCCACCTTACTTGTACTTTTCCTTTATGGCTTGCTTCTATTATGAATAAAAACCTTATTTAAAAAAAAAAAGAGAGGGGTCACAGACTTAATCAACATCAACTCTTGCCCGGGAGACCACTTGGCAATTAAGCTGGATCAGTCTAAAATCAAGGATTATCCAGTGTTAGGCCACCTCCAATTGCGGCAAATAATTTTGAGATAAGCAAAGGTTGCTTCAAACCCTTCAAAATTGCTGTGTCTTCAGAGGGAAGCAAAACGAAAATCTAAAAACTCATCTAATGGACTTTGAGGAGATTATGAACACCTTTCAATACAATAGGGTGTCACAAGATGCAGTGTACTTAAGGGCATTCCCTTTTCACCCGAAGATAGTGCTAAGGAGTGGCTTCGAAGCTTACACAGTGGCTCGATTAGAACTTGGGAGGAGATGACCAGAAAATTCCTGGATAAATATTTCTTCTCGGCTAAGATGGGCAAGATAAGAAAGAGTCTAAAACTGTTTTTAAAGCATACGAGAGGTTTAAGGAGATAGTTAGAAAGTGTCAATATAGCTGAATTGAACTTTGGATACAACTCCAGGATTTTTGGGAAGGATTGACACTAGCCTTGCGTAGAACATTGAGCAATGCAATTGGAGGTCCTTGGATGAAGAACACTCCAGAGGAGATAGTTACAATTCTTGATGAGTTATCTGAAGATGCAAACCAGTGGCCCTCTGAGAGTGCTGAAAGAAGAAGATCAACTGGTGTTCACCAAGTTGATGCTAATACATCTGTGCAGGTACAACTTGATGCTATGGCTAAAGAAATACATAAGCTGATCTTAGCTTTGATACAAAATGAGCCTCACTTAGCTTGTGATATATGTGGAAGAGGACACCCTAATCATGAGTGTCAAGCCTCAACTGAGGAAGTGAATGCTGTGGGAAATTATAGTGCAATGGGTCAGAGGCACCCCGGTTTTTCATGGAGTTCATCTGGGGGTGCTGCGAATGCTTGGAAATAACCCCAGACCCTAGAGATAAGGAGCTTCAGCATACCAAAATCAGCAGACGAAACAATTTTAGCCTTAATAGCCCATTAAGTCTGGCATAGAAGATCTCATGAAGGCCTTCATTCGGAAAACTGATGAGAGGCTGGACGCCCATGGAGCAGCAATCAAAGAACTGGGCACGAGTTTTCAAAATCTTGAGAGACAGGTTGGGCAACTTGCAATAATATTATCTGAGAGGATTCTAGAAGATCTCCTTGCTGATACTGAGAGAAATCCCAAAGAAATAGTGAATGCTGTAACTTTGAGAGATGGGCAAGTGTTAAAAGATCACACCCTGATCCGAAATGATGTGAAACTTGAAAAAGGAAGTGGGGAGCAGCTGAAGAATGATGTTGATATAAAGAAAAAAGGCTCGATGAAAGTGGAGAAAAAGAAGAAGGCAAAAAAATTGAGAAGGGAGGAACCTGAGGAG
The DNA here is from genome assembly GCA_002018475.1 of Nicotiana obtusifolia. NCBI lineage: Eukaryota > Viridiplantae > Streptophyta > Magnoliopsida > Solanales > Solanaceae > Nicotiana > Nicotiana obtusifolia. The sequence continues at coordinate 4,228 of MCJB01048082.1, forward strand.
AGCAAGTATATGCATGCTCTACCTTTTCCTCAAAATCTATATAGAGAAAAGATAGACAAGCAGTTTGGGAGATTTTTGGATGTGCTAAAACAGGTTCATATAAACTTACCATTCACAGAAATTCTCTCACAAATGTCTGGTTATGCCAAATTCTTGTAGGAGATCCTTACAAAGAAGAAGAAGATAGAGGAGACCTCAGTGGTGAAGCTGACAGAGCATTGCAGTGCGATATTACAAAACAAACTCCCACAAAAGTGTGGAGATCCAGAGAGTTTTACTATACCTTTCTCATTAGGAACTATTAATTTTGATAAGTCTTTATGTGATTCTGGTGCCTCAATTAATTTAATGCCTTTATTTATTTACAGGAAACCGGATAAGGATATTGGAGAGATAAGGTTTGCACCCATATCTTTGCAGCTGGCAGACCGAACGACTATAATACCCGAGGGGATAGTGGAAAATGTGTTAGTTCAGGTGGATAAGTTCGTATTTCATGTAGACTTTATATTGGTGAATATGGAGGAAAACAAGGAGGTCCTCCTCATCCTAGGAAGACCATTCTTAAAGATGGGTAGAGCAATATTGGATATACAAGAGAGAAAACTCATGCTTAGAGTGGGTGAGGAGACTGTGACTTTTGAGATGAATATAGGAAAGGGGGTGCAAAAGGACAAACCACCTGCGAGTGTTGAGTGGAAAGTGAAGGGCTCAAAAGAGAAGGTTGCGATGAGCGAGAAAGATAACTGTAGGGTGTACCCCAAAAAGGTTGAGAAGAAGTTGTCTGCATGATGTGCATATTAGTTCAAAGGCGGGGAATAGAGCCCGACTTCGACTCAGACCCCGACTAGATATTCAGAAAAGTTTCCTTTATCTTATGCTTTTTAATTGTGTATCATGGGGACATGCCACAACTTAAAGTGTAGGGTGGGGGATATTTTTATGTAAGTTTGTATGTATATTAGTTTTCTATTTGGTTTAGTTGTAGTAGTTAGAGATAGAAAGGGTTTCTTGAGGGATTAAAGTCGAAAGATAAAAGACAAAAAGATTTTCTTTTGTTAGATAGTGTAACAAGTCCCCCTTGGTTTTTCGTTGTGCCATGGTTTTTTTTCTAAGGGTTTTGTTTGAACCAGGAGTAGTTAGTTTTTATTTTTCTTAGGAGTAAAAAACCTTATGCTGTGATTTGAATTGAAAGAAATATCTCTTAACTTTATTATACCTTGAGAATAGTGAGTGTTTTAGTTGTGACGCTTAGGATCATTTTTTGATTCTTGTATACATACCTTAAATTGTATAGAACTTGTCTCGTGTGTTTGCAAAGCGAAATAGTAGTTTTATTCAATCTTGGAAGTGATATAGGCATTTCATTGTTGAGCCAGTTATATGCTTTTACCCACCTAATTGTTATGTATCGTAATTAACCCCGTTGAGCATGTAATCCTATTTTTTTGGCACCCACATTACAAGCCTTACCCATTTGTTTGAATTGACCATCTATTTGAACTTTGTACCTCTCGTGTGCACTTGAATTTGTTATGAACTTTGTAAAAGTGAAGTGTGGGGTGGTTGTTTTGGCTTTTGAGTGGAACTATTGAAATAAGGAGAAAGGTGCATTGTTTTGAAAAAGTAAGAGCAACTTGAATTGAAAAAGAAAGAAAATATAAGTGTATGATTGTGCAAAATATTCTTTGATAGTGGTAACTTGATTTAATTGTGCTTAAAGAAGTAGGGAGTTGATATATATTGATATGAAGGTGGAGTAATGGTTTGACATAAGTTTGGGGTTTGAATGATTAATTGTATGTATTAAAGTGCTTAGGGACGTGTAGTCACTCTTATATCCAAATGTATCTTACCCATCCCGCAGCCTACATTACAACCAAATGAAGTCCTACTTGATCCTTCACTGAATGAGCTCAAATAGTAGAGTAGTACATTACCGGCAAGCCTATGGTGCATATCTTGTGGAATATGAATGTTACTTCTGAGAGTGAGTGATTTCTTTCTATCTTGAGTTCCGAATTGTTCTTAAATTTCATTGTGTATGGAACTACTCTCTATTATTGTGTGAAGGCACTTGATTCATGAAGGAAAGGTAATGTCCTTGACCTCTGTGTTAGAGCAAGTGAGAGTGTTATAAATAGTGCGTGGTGCTTTTGAGTCAAATCTTGAGGGTGGGATGTTACAGTATTGTGCTTAATATGTTTTAAATATTCTTGGTGTGATGATTTATGAGAGTTTTTCAAAAAGGTCGTATCTATGTGAAGTGTAGTTTGATTGCTCGAGGACGAGCAATGGTTTAAATGTGGGGTGTTAATGGTAGGCTATAATCTTGTGTTTTAGTCACTTATTGCACTCTAATTTACTGCACTTTATTCATTTTGAGTTTTAACTGATAGTGTTTTGTACATATTTTGTGTTTTATGCCTTGTAGGGGTGATTCAGAGCTATGTAGATGTTATGGAATGAATTCGAGTGATTTGGGGCTTTGAAGTCCGAGCAAAAGCCCAAGGGATTAAGCTGGGATTGTGTTCATGGGTCGAGGACCAGGTCTGGACGTCAAAACATAAGAAGAATATGTACTTTGAGAAATCCTCATTGTCGCGGCGCGTGGGGTGCCGCAGCTGTACAATTCTCTACTGCCTGTCAGAACTAGCTCTCTAGATTTTCTCAGAAATGCCCCACATGGCACGTCGTTCCATGCGGAATGCCTGTGCAATTTTTACAGAGTGAATCCAATTTCGAATAGGAGAAGGTGGTTTCGTCTGGGCCCGAACCTAGTTGGTATAAATACATGGGAAAACATTATATTCTGGACTTCTGACACATATTCGACCTAAGGAGGCTAAGGAGGAGTTCGAAGAACACAAGCAAAAGGATTTCACCATTCATTCCTCACTCAAGACCCGTGTTTGGATCGAATTTATGTTTTCCTATACTTTAATTATATTTGTGATAAATTGCTCCATATCTATGGAGTAGTTCTCTTTAGGATTTGATGGATTTGGTGTATTGATGATTGTTTGTTGATTATAACTCTAGTTTTATGTATTGAATCATTTTTGGATGATTTAATTATTGCATCTATGTTCACTTGGTCATGTAATCGAGAGAGACATAACTTGTGGTATCTTTGCATTATATTGTTGGTTGAGTTCATTAATTCTTCTTGGTAATCGAAAGAGGCTAGTTGAATCATTGATTAAACCTAGTTAGGAGAATAATCGAAAGAGGTTTTCCTAAAGACCAATCGACTAGGCATTCTTGCATATCTTCACATGCTTAAATTGGTTCATCTCGTAAGGTTAAGACTTAATCGAGAGAGGAGTTTTTACTGAACGTTTGAACTAATAATTGAGTGAATTTTAAAGACTCACTTGAACATTAGGAGTGAATTATCTAGTATTAGATCCAAACAATTATCTTGCACCTATCCTATCAACCCCTACTTTCTCACACTGATAACTTCCTTGCTTATCTGTACTTCGATTGTCATTAGTCAGTAACTTAAGACTCTTAGTAATTTTAGTTTGAAATCATATACTTCTCAATTGTTGATCATCTTGGATAGCAATCAAGCTAAAAACTACGAGAATACTGTTTAAATTCATTACCTGTGGATACGATATTATACTATATTTGACTAGTGAGCAAAATTTAAGTATGTGTTTTGCGCTCTTCAGATTTTGGCGCCGTGCCTGGGATTGACAATCAATAGTGTTTGCAATAGTTTGTAGTGCTAATTCTGGAATTTTATCTTTTTTATTTTATTTTTTTCTCTTTTTATATTTGGTGTTCTTTGGTCGTGCGCAGGTTACAGGTTCAGAGTGGTGCATGACTAGATCTTCTGCGAAGGAAGTGCTACCATACAAACCAGAGATAGAAAAAATCAAAAGAGGTTTTCCTAGTTAGGAGAATAATCGAAAGAGGTTTTCCTAAAGACTAATACAGTACGCATTCTTGCATATCTTCACATGCTTAAATTGGTACATCTCGTAAGGTTAAGACTTAATTAATAGAGTAGTTTTTACTGAACGTTTGAACTAATAATTGAGTGAATTCGAGAGAATCACTTGAACATTAATAGTGAATTCTCTAGAGTTAGATCTCAAACAATTATCTTGCACCTATACTATCAACCCCTATTTTCTCCCACTGATTACTGCCTTGCTTATCTTTATTTCGATTGCCATTAGTCAATAACTTAGGACTCTTAGTAATTTTAGGTAGAAATCATATACTTCTTAATTTTTGATCATCTTGGATAGCAATTAAGCTAGAAACTACGAGAATACTATTTAACTCCAATCCTTGTGGATACGATATTATACTATACTATATTTGACTAGCGAGCAGAATTTAAGTGTGTTTTGCACTCGTCAAGTTGCTTGAGTCATTTGTGATAGCTACATGCTACGGGTGGCACTCATGTGTAGGATTGATCCATGTGCATGCACCGGGTCATTATTGATGCTCGGGGTATTGCCCAGGCAACGACATGCCTTGAGTTGATAGCTAGGCTCCATGCTGTGATGTTTCTCCTATATTTACCTCCTTTTGAAGCTATTTGTACCATGATTGAGGTGACATAGAGGTTAATCTCTTGATTGAACCTGATAATTTCTACTTTTGTGATGTATTACTTGATTTGAGCTATGACAACACACTTTGCACATGCATACACTTCAGCATGTCACTTATACCAGTCCATGAGTATTGTGATGTTCATTGATCATATACAGGTATTCATGTATATATACCTTTTGTGTCATATAGTTTGGACTGGTAGCACGTGACCACGCCATGTCGATTGTGTTATTAAATCTGTGACCACCCCGGGTGGATTGTGGTATTGAGCCTGTGACCACGCTGGGTGGATTGTGATATTGAGCATGTGAACACACCAGGCGGATCCGTGATATTGATCATGTGACCATACCGGACGGATAGGGATACCGAGCATGTTACCACACCGGACGGATTATGATTAATGCATGTGTCTATGCCGTGCAACGTATGGATTTGAATCTATCCCCCTAGGGTCACCCTCTCATGTGCCTTCTTGATGGTATACACATGATTTGTGGAAAACGGATTAGTGGTTTGGTTTGGTTATTGAGATAATGAGGAATGTCTGGCTAGTGTTTGATATTATTATTGCATTGCATCTTCACTTGCAGTACCCTTGGTTGTTTACCTGATTTGATGCATATCTTCTTCATATGTTGGATTATTGAATGAGCATAGTATATTAAGTTATTGTGTGCACCAAGGTGGGTTTTGTATGTGATTCATGACGTGATCATATTATTGTTCTATACTTATAGGAACTTAGGAACTGTACAGGTGATTGGCGAGTATCATTTATAATTCTTGTTTCTATTTCCTCGCCGTTGTTAGTTATGATACTGCCTAATTACAAGGGATTGGTTGTACACATACTACACTCTGCACTTAATTGTGCAGATCTAGGTGTTGGGCCGAGCCATCAGTATCTGAGACTTGTTGTGTAGTTAGCTTTGGAGAGACGAGGTAGAACTGCATCTCGACCGCAGTCTTGATGTCTTTTTTTTTTTATAGTTAAATATAGATTTTATTAATAGAGACAAAGTACAAAAGTGGAGGGGGACATAAACCTTACCTCCCAGAAGAAAATGCATGTACTCTTAGTCATCCTAAAGTGATAACTAATTGTACCTAGGTAGTAGTAAGGAGTTAGACCTATGGTGATGTCGTATGTACAAAAAATAATGTGAGATTTTTCTAGGTCAGCTATACAAAAAGGTACACATGTTCCTATTTCTACCAAGTGGATGAGGGGTGTGATCCCTTGTATATACATCTAACATCTATCCGTGGTGTTTAGAGTTTGCAAAAGTGTGACAAAAAAGCACGAGCTAACTTCAATTTTTCTTTGGACTTGAGTACAGGGAAAGCTTAGTTGAAGATGGCTATCGGGATATACCATGTGACTAGGTAACAATGTTGTTTGTGTTGCTGGATGACCAATATTTTGACTGCTGTTGTTGGTTCTGGAGTTGGAGTGATGAGCTGAGTGCTGGAGCTGCTACGTGTATGCGTGTATCTTGTGTCTTTTGTTAGGTTGTCTATTTGGCTTGCTGCTTTTGAAGGGGATTCTGTCTTCTTTTGAGTTAGCAGTTAGGTGACTGGCTGACCTGTTGTTGATCCTGTATGAGTGCTGCTTCTGTTAGTAATCTATTGACGTGCTTCTGTGTCTTGTAGCTGCTGCTGGCTTGTTGTTTTCCTGTGTATATTACTGCTCCTATGCTGTTGTGTGTTTTCTGGATTCCAGTGATATATGGTAGGGGGGAGAGGTTCATGATGATTGCTGTAGTTGCAACGGATTGAGCACTAAGAGTGCTAATACCACACATTGCAACTGCAGCAATGATCTGGACCAATCCAAGCTATCTGCAGTGTTGTGAAAATTACTGAGTTCATTGGTGGCATTGATGTTTATATTATCTTTTCTGATATCTTGATTCTGACTTTTGGGATTGTTGCTACTTTGAATGTAGCATGGTCTAAATTTGTGTGCTGCTTTTGATGCCTTGGGTGGCTGTGATCATCAATGCTGGCTTCATAAGTGACATTGGAGGTATTTCCTTCCTTTCTGGTGATATGATCGTGAGAAGTGAGTCTGTTGTGGCGTTGAATAAGCTTCTCCTGCTGCTGGCAGTGGTGTATTTGCTGGATTGAGCATCTGTCTTCCTTTTATTAGGCAATGATGTGTTTGGATTTTCCGGATTCAACATTGAGCTGGCTGGCTAATTTGATGTTATGATGGAGTTGCACAAGGTGATTGGGGTCCAGTATCAATACCAAAGTAGCAATGGAATGAGCATTAGAAATGCTAATACCACACATTGCTTCTTCAGCAGTGAACTGACCCAAAGAGTGTATCATTTATTGTGAGTAAATGTTCCATAAGTTTGAGATGCTGATGGATAGAGGGATGAGAAGTTGTTGGTGACTTGTGGAGCTGTTGTTGCTTTGGCTCTGGTCTGCATTTGTGTGTTGCAATTGATACTTTGGGTATCTGTCTTCTTCTAAACTGGCACTAACGAATGTGGCATTTCCTGAGTAAACTTTGAGCTGAATGTTTAATTTGGCGTTGTGGTAGAGTTGCATCCTGTACATCTTGATTTTGAAACCAGAGTGGTGGCAACCCAGGTTGATTACCAAAATAGTAATATCATCTTTGGTACTAAATTGGATCAGCCAGGATACTTGCAAAATTAGCAAACATGTTAGAGGAAAAGATTGGTTTCAGGCAGTGCTTGATCCCAGGCTGTTGCTAGATCTCATCTGTTGTGGATGATTGTTCCATTTGGGTGGATAATGAAGCAGGCTGGTTGTTGTAGCAGTTTTAGACAGCCAGATTAGGAAATATTCCTGGTTATGTGACTGTGTGCTTTGGTTATGGTGGCTTCCAGATTTTGGTGTGTCTTGGGGGTATATAGGTGTTGGCAGTCTGATAAGAATATATCTTCTTGGGAGATTATGTGCCTGCATCTTAGTATGGAGCCACTGTCCCATACTCTCCTCCTTGTTGGCAACTCTAATGGGCTCCTTGCTGACTGGCAGATTTACTGCCCCTTGTTTCCTGCCACTCTTATGCGTAAATATGGACATTGACTCTTATCACTATTCACCAGCCTTCTACTTTGTGTATCCAAGTCATCAAGGTAGTAGTATTCCATAGGTCCAACATCTAGAGCATAGTTTGCAATATGATCTGCCAGTCTGTTGCCTTCTCTAAAGGTGTGTGTTACTGTTGCATTGCACCTTACCATCAGATCTTTGATTTCTGCATTAGTTTCATCAATGGACCATGGAACTCTCCATTCTCCCTTTATGCCTTTCAGTATCATCATTGAGTCAGTATGGAGATCTATGAGAAAGTGGTCATTGGTGACACAGAATCTCAAAACCTCCAGCATTGCCTCTGCTTCAGCTTTTGTGTTTGTGCTTTCTTGAATCTCCTTGCTGCATGCATATATTACATCTCCATCTTCATTTTTCAATACAAAACCAATTGAGCTTCTTCCTGGATTACCCCTAGAAGCTGCATCTGTATTGACTTTGATCCACCCTTGATTGGGTATTCCCAGATCACCTTTGTGTACTTCAAAGTGGGAGTATATTCCTTCATCATGGTAATTATATCTGGCCATTTATGAGGGATGTTTTGGATACCTGGCTTTCTGACTTTAATGAGTAACTGAAGAGTGGAGGAGACCTGATATATGACTCTATTGACAGTGACTGTATCTCCATATTTGTAGCTGTTCCATCTTTTCCACAACTCTCATACAATTACTGATGATAGGGCTTGCATTATAGGTTTCAGTCTAGGAACAACATCTGCAGTCCAACATTTAACCACAGCCTGATGCAATGTAATTCCATCCATGCTAATTCCTACATTACCAAGAAAGTACCTCCACACTTTGCTTGCAGCATATGAAAGTGAAAAACAAATGCTGCCTTGTTTCTTCTTGTGATTCGGTATAGCACCAGCATTTAGATGCTATGGGGTAGCCCAGTTTTCTAAAGAAATCATCCAGTGGTAGCTTATTTCTCCATACTTTCCACATGAAGAAGGTAATTTGAATGGCAGTCCTTGCACCCATATCATCTTGTAAGCCATTTTAGGATCATCTCTCCTTCGGAGATACTCCCAAGCAGATTTGACACTGAAATGCCCTTGAGCTTCTAGCATCCAGTATGGTGTATCAATGGTGTCCTCCATAGTTGGAGGTTTCACAGTTTCTACTATATGTAGTGCAAGTTCTTGAGGCAAGATTTCTAACAGTTTGTCCGTATTCCAAGCTCCATCCTTTAGGACCTCATACACATTGTGTATGGATTCATCAATTGGAAATTCCACTGGCACAATAAAGTAAAGTGCTCCCAGGCCAGTCCAGTTGTCAAACCAGAAAAGTGAGGATCCCATTTTTAGATGCCAGATGATTTGGTGCTCTATGATGTCCCTACATTCCAGCATCTTCCTCTATGAGTGTGATTCCCTTTTCCATGGAACCAATACTGCATTCAGCTTCTTGCAGTATTTCTGGCACATGAAGGCACTCCAAAGGCTTGGCTTGGTTCTGAAGTTCCATCACAGCTTGCAGAACAGGGCTTTAGGCACATCATGTAGGGATCTAAAACCTATTCCACCTTCATCACAGGGCATACATAGAGAGTTCCATGATGCCTAATGTCTGTTGTTACCTCCAACAGTGCTGCTCCAGAAAAATTGTTCAAAAATCTTATGTAGTTTGTTGATGACATATTTGGGTGGATTGATAGCAGAGAGTAGATGTATTGGCATGCTCTGAAGGACATGTGAGATCAACACTGCCCTGCCTCCCACGGAAAGTAGTTTTCCTTTCCAAGACTGCAACTTATCTAGTACTTTGTTGATAAGTCCTTGATAGTAGATCATCTTCCTTCTATAGTAGAAGATGGGGCATCCCAGGTATGTGAAAGGAAATTCCTGCCTTCCTATACCAGTGATTTTTTTCACTTTTGTAACCACATCAAGACTGACAGAATGATGCATATACACAATAGATTTGTTTTAGTTAACCAGCTGCCCTGATGCTGCCTCATATGCATTCAAAATTTCCATTATCAGTTGTAAGGAAGTGGCATGGGAAGAGGAGAATATGATTGTGTCATCTACATACGATAGGTGGTTTATTTTTGGACTCCATTTGGGCAGTCTAAAGCCACAGAAGTATAAGTTTAGGTGCAGAGCATTCAAACCTCTTGAGAGAGCTTCGACAGCAAGAATGAACAGAGTAGGTGATAATGGATCACCTTGCTTGACACCTCTTGTTGATTTGAAGAAGCCATCTGATTGTCCATTGATGAGCACTGAATACCAGTTGTTCCTAATAGTGTCATACACCAGTCTAATGAAAGTCTCACAGAATCCCATTTTTCTTTGTGTGTTTTTTAGAAATAACCATGATAATCTATCAAAAACTTTTGCCACGTCAAGCTTAATTACAACATTTGGCCTAGCTTTTGTTCTTAGTCGAATGTCTGTGATGATTTCCTGTGTTAGGAGAACATTTTCAACTATGGTCCTTCCTTTAACAAAGCCTGTTTGTTCTGGAGAGATAAGATCAGGCAGCAGTTCCACCAACCTCTCATGTATTACCCTTGAGAAAATTTTGTTGATAAAATTGCTTAAACTTATGGCCTCATGTTAGAGAATGTTACCGCTTCCTTCTTTTTTGGGAGAAGTACCAAATTTGTATGTGTCACACATTTTGGTAACTGCCTCCCTGAAAAGAATGCCTTAACCATGCCGTGAATGTCCTCTCCAATGATATCCCAGCATGAGTGATAGAAGGCACCTGTGAAACCATCTGGCCCTCCTGCACTCTCTGCATTTAAGCAAAACACAACATTCTTAACTTCTTCTAGTGTGGGATGTTTGATTAGTTTTGCATTCTGCTCCATGTTTATTATAGGGGGGATGTTATCAAGCATGCTGAAATCAGTTGGTGTTGTATTTTCAGTGAACTGTTCTTTATAAAAATTGATAGCTTCTTCTGCAATCTGTTCCTCTTCTTCAATCCAGCTGCTAGAGCTATTCTAAATTCTCCTCAACTGAAGTCTTTTCCTTCGACCATTTACTTGAGCATGAAAGAACTTGGTGTTTCTATCTCCATCCTTGAACCATGACATGCCAGCCTTTTGTTTCCAAAATTCTTCTTCTATTGCTAGATGCTTGATTAGTTGTGCTTGTACCTTTTGTAGTCTTTCTCTGTTCTGCTGAGTTGTTCTTTCCTCAAACTGTTTTTCGTGGACAAGAGCCACTTCCTACATGCTTGCAATGTTTTGAAATATGTCTCCATATGTTGCTTTACTCTAGAGTGACAGTGCCTTTTTGAGTTTCTTGAGTTTGTGATTGAAAAGGATAAAAGGATCAGCATAGAAGTTTGCATGCCAATTCTCTCTCACTACTGCTTTAAAGAAGTCATGTTTGATCCAGAAGTTGAGAAATTTGAAAGGCTTCTTGATTGGCATTGCTTCAATGTCACACTTTAATAAGAGAGGGCTGTGATCCGAGCCAATCTTAAGCAGCTGAGTGACCTCCAGCCTTAGGAAGGTTTGTTCGAATTCCATATTAGCTAGAGATCGATCTAACCTTTTGAAGATACAGTCTTCCTCTGCTCTGCCATTCCACCATGTGAAGATACTGCCCTTGAAGCCAAGATCAGTAAGGTTGCACGTGTTGATGCAGTGTTTGAAGTCATCTACTTCATTAAGGGGTACTGATAGGCCTTCAAATTTTTCTTTTTCATCCCATATCACATTGAAATCTCCCCCTACTATCCATGGGACTGTCATGTCTTAAGCCATGGCATACAGAGAGTCCCACAGTTCGATTCTCTCAATTGGATTACACTTAGCATATACTAGTGTGAGGATAAGTTCCACATGTGTTTTTGTGTGGAGCAACCTCAGAGTTAGTTGCTACACTATGTCATACAGGATTGTAATTTCATATATGTCATCAATGAAGGCCTAGATTTTGTTCGAAACATTAACCACAGCTTGTAAGAAGCCAATCTTTCTTCTGTATATGTCCATCTTTCTTGCTTACTGCATTGCTTCCAGGACGCCAATGAATTCAAAGTGGTGTTTTTTGTGCAGTGTGATGAGCCTTTCAAAAGCTTGCATCGTGTTCACTGATCTAATATTCCATATGATTGCATCCATTATAGATTGTTGGAGTGTGTTGGAGTTCTTCTTGTTTGAACACCTGTTGTAGAGGTATTGTTGTTGTCTTTGTTTTGCTTATTTCTTCCTTTCGTTGGTCATTTCACCTTAGCTATCTGTGTTGGGGAGAGATCTCCCTGTTTAGCAACATTTAGAAAGTTCTGGGCAGTAGATTCTTTATCTAGATCTTTGCCAGAATGTTCATTGTGATCTGTTTCATCTCCCACTACTGTTGCAATGCTGAGGTTCTTTGGTTTGGCTATTGCTGATTGGTCTTTCTTCTTGCTTCTTGGAAGAGTTAAGTCCATTGAAACAAAAATTCCAGATTCTCCTTGTGCTTGATTCTTCTTATTTGCTGAGCTTGCTTTCTCTTTCAAATGTGCTTCGATTGTGTCTTTCTTTATGATTGATCCAGGATCAATGCCAGTTTGATCATCTCCTTTTTGGACTTTAGCTTCTTCTCCATGTGCTGCAGTGTTAGCTTGATCTTTACTGATGCTTTTCAGCTTCATTTGACTATTTTCCACTGTGACAATAATATCATTGACAATTTCATTTTCACTTTGATCATCTTCCTCAATTGCCTCATTAGCTGCCTCATCCTCACTTTGCATTTCTTCTGGGATTTCTCCTTCCTCAGAGTCTTCCTCTATTTGGTCTGCCCATAGTTTTCCTGGGCTCCATTGTGGCTTCTCATGCACCTTTTCTGGTTCTGCAGCTTTCTTTTCTACTATCTTGGTCATCGCTCTTTCCACAAGAGTGTCCTGTGATGGAATATCTTGATGAGAGGTGTTGATGGTAACCACATTTGTGTTGAATTTTTCCTGCATTCACTGAGCAGTGGGTCCCTTGTGCCTTCTCATTGGTTCTGCAAAATGCAGAAACTTCTATGGTCCTGTTGTTTGCTTGTTGGGCTTGCCTTTCAAATTTGCAACAGCTGGTGATTTTGAGTTGGGAACAGTTGCTACAGAGCATGTAGGCTCCTCTGCCATCTATAGGGGTGCTGCAGAGCATGTAGGAGCAGGGGTGCTCTTTTGACCAAATGCTTCTGCAGTTATCTCCAATTGGTTGTCCTCATTAGCACTGCTTTTTTCCATATCCAGCATAGCAAATTTGTTGGTTGTTTCAATAACTGGTGCTTTGTCTCCACTTCCATTTCCCTCTGCCTGTATCTTTGTAGTCTCTGTTGGCTTACTACAACCTGGTGTTGAAGTTATCTTTGCTGCCATAGAAGCCATGTGTACTCTTTTCACCCACTGTTTCTTCAACTAACATTAATTGATTGTCTTCATTAGCTTACTCTGTTCCATTTCCAAAATAGCAAACTTGTTGCTTGTATGAACCTTCTGGGTAGCTTTATTAACTGGTACCACTTCCAGTTTACCTTTGACTTGATCACCTATTTGTTTGTCTTTGCTTTGCATTCGACTGACTTCTTTCTATTGGAAACCAGCATTGCCAACAACTTTACCACTTGAGATAATCATCAAAGGTGTTGTTTCCTTTCCCTTCGCATTACTGTCATTAGCTCTCTGCTTCTCGACAGAGTTGTCTTTCAGCAACTCTGGATGTAGCTTCCAGCACTCTAGCATGTCGTGGCCTTGCAGTTTACATTGTTTGCAATAGTTGGGGATAAAATCGTATTGAATCTTTACCCATTCAGTTCTTACACTCCCTGCAGTTTCATTTTCAATATCCATGCGAACTTTATTTGGGAGTTCAGCTAGCAAATCAACGAGCACCTTACCTCTTGCACAACTTGGACGAGTCTTATTGATTGTAGCCATATCTAAATGCAATTCGTTTTCCAGTAGCTGAAGCTAAAGAAAAGAGACATTCTTTAACAAAATATGTAGGTAGCAGATTAGGAAACGAAATCCAAGCCATCGCCTTAGGAGTTTCTTCTCCCTCCTTTAACTTGGCATCATAAATCAATGTCCTCGTCTGGTACTCTTATCCATCCTTAGCCTTCAAATAATAAACTGTTTTGGCTATGAAATTGATAAAATCCTGCCATAGTGTCAGTTGAATCAGTACGTGCCTGTCTCTGATCAATTCAATATTGCAATCACCCTTGATACCACATTGCGCCGGAATTAGTCGACGGAGTTCTTGAATGTATGGCCAACCATAGGAGAACTTATCAATTACTGCATATTGTAGGCCTTCAATTACATTCATTCGATCAACTTCTGCCTCTGTGAACTTGACGAATGGTTGTCCCTGTAAGAATGTAGCTCTTTTGAATGGTATTGGAGCAACCGAGACTTCCGACTTAGGGTTCGCAGTTATTGCCGTGTTCAAGGTTGCGGGTTTAAGGATGTGGCTATAATCGAGGGGCTGTGGGTTGGTTGTGGATGTAGTAGGAGTCGGGACGATGGAAGGGGAAGGCGTGCCAGCTGGAGTCGCGTCGGCCGGCGTGACCATCGCTGCTCGCAACGAGCTTCTCGAGCTTATCACCTCAAGGTCGCCTCAATTCGCCATAGCTTTTCATTTTCTACAGTTGTCTTTCATTTAGATAGTACTCTCATTTGGTACTTCAGACTTGTATTACTGTATTAGAGCTCATGCCTCTGTAATTACCATATCTAGGGAAGTTATTATGTATCGACGATGTTGTTTAAGCTAATTGTTCTTAGACATATACTATTTCTGTTAATTCAGTATTTATATTTCGTTTTTGTTATGCTTGGATTTCCTAGCAAGTGAGTTCGGCACCATCACAGTCGGTTGATGGTTTTGTGTCGTGACAGATAAACCGGCCACAACCCTAGAATCTTCATCTCCACTGATTAAAGTCCAAACAACAAACTTCTGCGTTTTTGCTAATTAAGTTGGTTACTTATTTAATTTTTGATTTAGTAAATTGATTTTAGTTATATTAGTTAACAATTATTCTAAGTCTTTGTGGGTTCGACATCTGTCTGTCGAGTCACATTATTACTTGACAGACACGTGTACTTGGGGAACCAACAAGATTTTGGCGCCGTTGTCGAGGACTTAATTATTGATTGTTTATCTAAGTTAGATTTTGGCACCGTTGTGTAAATATACCCAGGAGCGAGTTGTGTGTACCATCTCAATCATGTACTATTTGTGGTGGCTATTGGAATAATTGTCTTAAGTATTGTTATCCTACCCCAATCCCTTATTGTGATGATTCTGATAGTGCTTGTGAGTTTGAAATGAGTAATGAATTGGATAATGTGGAACATGATGTTCACATTCCGGACATGCATAGGTAATTATTAGAGGAATATGAAAGTCTCTGTGAGAAAACTACAAATGAGATGAGACACCTAAAAGAAGGAAGAGCTGAAATAAGACAAGCGATCGGTCAATTTGGTATTGCTATCACAACTTGGAGGCTCAACTGCGTGCAAAAGTTGTTGCATCGAACGCCCAACAAAATAGTTCTGAGTTGTGTGAAGTTGAAAGGAGCTTATACGCCAAATTGAGGAGCTAAAAGTGGAGAGTCAATCATTTGACCATTTTTTTTTTCATGATGCCAGTGTTGAGCAAAGGACACTAGAGTCATGTGAGGAAGTAGATAATATTGCACTTAAAGACTAGTGCAATTCTAGAGTTATGGGGTTTGGTCCTCATTCCATACATTTTTCAATATGGTATTTGGATGATGACATGGAAGTCGAGTCATCTGAGCCTTTGCAGGAGCCAATAGATGAGAAACAAGGTGCTTACATTCTTGAATTTTCGTGCTAGAGAGAAAGAACTAGGAGTTCAATTCATAAGTTCGATGTGGAGGCAAAAAGAGGTTCATATCGTGTCGCGACGTTAAATCATGTGCTTGTTGGGAGGCAATCTAGCTTTACTGCTTTCTTTAAGTTTTTTAAATATATTTTGTAGTGTTTGTTTTTATTTTATAGGATTACAAGTATGGGAAGCATAGCCATTAGAAGTGTGCATAAACGAGATAGATGGTTGGAACCAAGTGTGGGGTACCCACACAAAGGACCACGCTTGGGAGAAGTCTGAATACCTCATCTGCCGCTATTGCTTCGGCGTTTGGCCTCTCATGGAGTTTCTTTTCCATCCTCGTTATTTTTGCTTTATTTGTGCATTGGGGAAACTCTACTATTTTAAGTGTGGGGTGGGGAATTCCTTTAGGTAATTAGCAGTAATATGTTTGTAATAATGTTAACTTATTGTTTTTTAATTTTTAGCTTCTTATCTTTGATTGCTTAGTTAATAGAGCTAGTAGTGTAGTACTTTAGTAGTAGTTTTTTGTAGTAGCTTATTTTAAAAAAAATTTGAAAATTTTTAAAACAAAATTGAAAAAACTTTAGACTTTTTCGTATGATGGATCTCCTAGACAGCTTCTTGAGGGTTTAAAGTCTAAACAAAAATTCAAAAAAAATTGAAAAATAGAAAAATCCAACATAATACATCGCCCATATGACCATAACAATATCTCTGACCATAATAGCTGCCCATAATCAAATCCAGCAATGACAAATAATCTCATATAAGCTAAAACTTTATCCCAAACCTTCACAACGCTAACAACGATGCAAGAAATATGAAGATCTCATAACCACTCACCCAAATCAACAAGTCACACCCAACGCCACCTGGGCACATATCTCGCCAGCTAAACCCAATAAGCGCAATGCGGATATGACTGAATATGTAAAGAGAAACACATGAGACAACCATTAAATAAGTCTGACAAGCACAACTCCCTATCAGTACCATACTACGAATCCATTTCACAAGGGAGAATGAAAATATATTAGCTAATCACAAGGATCTCATCCTAATATAACTCCACCGTGGCACTTAGCCCGGTCCAAACATATGAATCACACAAAAATACGAGGATCCCAGCCTCAACTCTAAATCACAAGTAGAATACACATCACACCAACAGAAACCTTCTACTAAATTCCATGAAACAAAATCACAACACGTAATGGACTTTCCATACCAGTAGAGCACCTAACTCACGAATAGTAACCAACCCGTCCAGAAATCACATCAAAACCTACCGTTATGAGTAACAGAAAGTTCATTCTAGTCTCATAGCTCTCAATAGTGAACAAACCGAAATGGTAGACATAGGCTACCACTGTAGAATCTCTCAACAGAGGCAAACACATAAGCAGAGTACAAGAATCATGAAACTCACCCATATATGAGGCAAATAGGAGGACTCACAACGATAAATATGACCAGATCAAAATAAGACTGATGTTCCTCTATGAAAAATTGAAACCATACCTGTAACGACACCTTTTGGTGCAACAGCCTTAGCACTACCATGGAAAGCATATCAATGGGTTGGTCCTCCCCCTTCCAGGGTTCCCTCTACCCGCCTGTCCTCCTTTCCTATTAGGCTATATAGGTGGACATTCTCTCATGATGTGCCTGGTATCTCTACGCTCATAATAACCCCTCTACGGGCGTGGCTGTTAGTACTGAGTCTGTGCCGAATAACTAGAATAACTGTTGTAGGAACCCCATGCAGGTGATGCACTAAAAGATGGCTGCCTCATATGAGTACCCTGCGGTCCCTGACTAACTAGAGCGCCACGAGTAGTCTGAAATGCGGATTGGACTGGCCGACTACCCAAGCCTCCGTCGTGATGGGTCATAGCTGAAAAGTAGAATCCACTGAACCCTCCAGAATCTTGAGACCTGTTGGCCTCCTTATCCTCCCTCTCCTCACCCCAAATACGCTCTAACCTCCTGGTAATCTCCTTAACCTGCTGAAACGGAGTATCAGTCTCTAACTCCCAAGCCATGCTGAATCTATTACCATAACTGAGCCCTTCAATAAATCTGCGAACTCACTCTTTAATTGTAGGAACCAAGGTAGGTGGATGTCGGACAGCTCGTTGAATCTGATGACGTACTCTGACACTGTCATAGTGCCCTGGCGCAACTGCTCGAACTCTATGCGCCATGCATCCTTGAGGGCCTGGGGAAAAAATCCCTCAAAAACATCTCTGGAAACTGAGTCCAAGTGAGTGGTGCTGCATCAGCTGGCTTACCCTCGTCATAAGCCATCCACCATTGATGCGCTGCTCCTGACAGTTGAAATGTAGTAAAAGCAACTCCGCTCACCTTCAAAATACCCATGATGTGGAGAATATAGTTACACTTCTCTAGAAAACACTACACATACTCGATAGTCGTGCCACTGAAAGTAGGTGGACCATACTTCTTAAATCTCTCAAGCCTCTTCTGCTCCTCCTCTGATGCCCCTGGCCTAACCTCATGCTAAACCGGAATAACAGGATGTACTGGCATAACACCGAGATCTTAACTATCTGAGCTTGCTGCTCTAGAGTATGAGCGGCAGGATTTTGAGCTCCTCCTCCAATCTGCGGAGTAGCTGATGCAATTGGGATCAATCCCGCCTGAGCCAATGTACCAAACATGCTCATGAACTGTGATAAAGGCTCCTGAAGTTCGAGGTAACAATAGGTGCCTCTGGTGCCTGTCCCCCAATCAGAGCTACTGACGGCTCCTCAACTGTTGCTCTAGCAGGTGCTTTAGTTGCGGCATGTGCCCTTCCTCAGGTTCTACCTCAGCGCCGGCCTCTCGCGGCTCTAACAAGGGGCACAGGTGTCTGCTCGGCTGATCCAGTAGCGCGTGTCCTCACCATCTATGAGGGAATAGAGATACAAAGGCTGAAACTTCGAAATCAACAAATACGCACGACAGAAATGAGAGAAGTGAAATTTTCCTAATAGTTCCGTAGCCTCTCGAATATAAGTACAGACGTCTTCGTACCGATTTGCAAGACTCTACTAAACTTGCTCGTGACTCGTACAACCTATGAACCTAGAGCTCTGATACCAACTTGTCACGACCCAAAATATTGCCTTAGGCGTCGTGATGGCACCTAATCTCTAAGACTAGGTAAGCCGATTACATACAATAATTAAGTTAGTTTAACAATGATATTTTAAAATAGACTTTAATATATAAACTGAAATAAAGGTGAAAAATGCCTACGCAGGAATAATCACAACAATCCTCCCAAGACTAAGTAACACAGAGTCACGAACTCTAGAGGAATACATAGAAATATCTCAAAATAGAATCACAATACTGTTCGGATAACAAACTGACAGTACAATAAAAAGCGAAAGGACTTGAAGGGATTGCGACGACCAAGCAGCTCTACCTTGAATCCTCGCGATCAAGAAGCTAACTCTTCCTGAGCTCGATATCTCCAATACCTTGATCTACACAAAAATGTGCGAAAGTGTAGTATGAGTACACCACGGTCGGTACCAGAAAGTATCAAGACTAACCTCGGCGGAGTAGTGACGAGGTACAAGTCAAAAAACCTCCTAGTCAAAATAACCTGTGCAGTATAGAAGTATAAAGCTAATAATGAAAGCATGAATCAATAAATGGCAACAAGAATCAACATGCGATATAAATAGTAAAGTAATAAGAACACCGTTAAAGTACCAGTGAGACAAAATAGGAAAACAAATAACAACCAATTAATCAAGTCGTTCTACTAGAAGTCTCGCAACGAAATTACTCCGAGATATCTCATCTTATAATCACAAGTCACCAGTCCCAAATCACGAATCATATGCTCACGGCACCTCGTGCCCACATTTTCAATCACCACCGCACGGACAACTCACGTGCCAATATCTCAATCTGCCCCGCATGGTCAAAGGCTCACAATCACAATCCGCCCTGCGTGGTCACAGGCTCAATATCATAATCTGCCCAGCATGGATACATGCTCAGTATCACAATGGAAGCAGATAATGCAAGAATACATGGGCATGATCAATGAATGCCAAATTTCATACTCATGAATTGGTATAAGTGGCATGCTATGGTGTATGCTTGTGCGAGTGTACTATCACTGTCCAAGTCAACAAGTAATATCAAGGACATCGAGTAGCTCACTGAAACCAACACAACAAGTCATGTAAGGTGCATGACATACCCAAGGAAAACCACACCATCACATGAATATTATCAACATAATGCCCCATATCATCCCTGACATAGCCACCCTTATCTCTCTGTATTAATAACATCATAATAGCAACCCTTGTTGCTCCCCCCAGACATTTAACATAATAGCCACCCGTAATACTCTGCCCTGACAATTATACAATAGCCAACTGTATCGCTCCGCACAATCATTAACAGATGCCACCCTTATGCTCTGCATAACAACAATCAATCCACACAACAAATTCACATGTGCTAACATCACAACAACACGACATATCAACTTGTAACACAAGTGCCCATAGGCCACAACCTCTTAACAACAACAATACCAATATCACCACATCACATAGGCCACGGCTCAAACACGATGTGTACAAAATCTCAGTAACAACAAAATGAACGGGGAAAGTAACTCAACAATGAACAACACCCCATTAAACAACAACTTCAACTAAAATAGATTAATGAATTTCAATAACTTCTACTTCAATTAATTGCTTAAGAATAAACTCAATAATGAAGGTATTTCCATGAAATGACAAACTTTGAATTCTAGTGTGTGAAATAAGCTAATAATGAAGGAGATGGTATGAACTAGCAACTACATCAAAATTCATGAGAATAACCCGACAATGAAAGGATATCATGTAACAACAATTTCAATTAAGAATAACCCAATAATAAAGGAGGCCGCACTACAATAAAAGAGATAACAACTTCAAATAAAGCATATAAGAGTAAACTTGATATGACATGTTCTAACAACTTCAAATAAAGTATGTGAAAGTAAACATGACAAATAAAAGATATAACATGTGCCTACAATTTCAAATAAATACATGAAAGAAGTTTAAGAGTCTAAACCGGTCAATTTTCATATCACATAATTCAAATAACACAATCAACCCAAATACTAAAGGGTAGTTCCCCCACACAAAGTTAGGCAAGATACTTACCTCAAAGAAGCTAAATCGATACTCTAGAATGACCTTCCAGTGTACAACAACCTTCGGATGGCTCAGATCTAGCCAAAATAACTCAATATCATAAACAAAAGCTATAGGAAACAATTTCAGATAATAAAGCTTCGATCTTTAATGAAATCCAAAAGGTCAACCCTAGGCCTGCACCTCGGAACCTGGCAAAACTCACAAAATCCGAACACCCATTCCGATGCGAGTCCAACCATACAAAAATTATCCACCAACATCAAATCGTCCTTCAAATCATCATTTCACATTTTACAAGGTTTTTACCAAAAACAGCCAATTTCTCCAATTCAATTCACTAATTTAATATAAAAAAAATGATGGAATCATGAAATATAACAAAATCCGGGTCAAGAACACTTAACCCAATCCAAATCATGAAGATCCCCTCCAAAATTGCCCAAAACTGATCTCTCTAACTCGAAAAGTCATAAAATAAAAAAAGCCCTTGAAATAGAGTACTTATAATTCTTCCTAGGGATTTACACATCGCGATCGCGTTACCACGCGATCGCGAAGAAGAAACTACTCTGCTCCACAAAAGAACTACGCGAACGTGATATCAGGGGCGCGAATGTGATTCACCAAACCCCCCAGGTTACGCGATTGTGAAAGGAACAATGCGAACGCGAACGCGAAGAACAAAAAAAATTGGCCTTCCAGCTTGGTCGCGCACTACGCGACCGCGGACTCACTAAAGCGAATGCATTGAGTCAGCAACGCATAGAACCGCGATCACAGATCTTTCTATGCTAACGCGAAGAAGGAATAGAGGCCAGTCATCAAACACCCAATGCGATCGCGACTTACTGTTCGCGATCGCAAAGAAGGACATCATACACCAGTAATCAGTAGTCCAAAACATGGAGAAATGACTTGTAGCCTATCCAAAACACACACGAGGTCCATGAGACCCCGTCCGAGCATACCAACAAGTTCCATAATATAATGATGACATGCTCGAGGCCTCAAATCCCATCAAACAACATCAAAACTACGAATCGATCCTCAATTCAAGCCTAATGAACAAATGAACTTTTAACTATTACTACTCGCCCCGAATCACATCAAATTAACTCGAAATGACCTAAAATTTTGCATGAAAGTCTCAAATAACACTATAGGGCTATACAAACTCCAAGAATCATAATCTGAACCCAATATCAACAAAGTTAACTCCCGGTCAAACCTCTCAACCTCCCAAACCTTAAACTTTTCAACTTTCGCCAAAACGTATCATATCAAACTACGGACCTCCAAACCCAAATCCGGACATACGCCTAAGTCCAAAATCACCATACAAAGTTATTTGAATCATCAAAACCCCATTCCAGAGTCGTCCACACACGCAAGTCAAAATTCACAATACGAAGCTACGCGAGACCTTAAGCCACCGATCGGGACGTTGATTCTCAAAACGACCGGTTGAGTCGTTACATAAACACCAAATAGTACCGCAACCGATATGCCTACTCTAAAGAGACCTTTTGTGAATTTGAAGTTGTTTCTTTAGCTCTCTGATACTAAAATGTATAATCAATAATGATATAGAAACACCGCAATTCTCGGCATCACCCAATGCATATCTCGGATCTCAGCTATATGCGAATCCGGGGAACTCTAAAATACCACATATGAATCTTGAACTCATTAGAACCTTCTCGAGAATCATCCACCCTGCTCTAATCTCTAATGCACTGCCAATACGAGCCAAATGACTTGTTCTCCATGCACACAAATACTTTAAGAAGCAACCCCATCTTATGCAATTGAGTGAATCCCTTCTCACTACGCATTAGATCCACAATGAATAACAACCCTGAATCATTTTTAAATTTCCATTTGCCCATAACGTATAGTACATCATGCATCCCACAATCCCTTTGCTCGAGTCATCCTTGAAGTTAGCTCCTTCAAGTCATAACTGATCCACAAGTATGCCTCAGTCCAAAACTAATATGACGCATGGCCATGCAATATGATCATCGATAGAAGCCTCCCACACTTGGCTCAAAGCCCTAGAACATAACATGTGATAATCCAAAATCCCTAGATTCCATAACTGCCATGATCTCGCACTGTAATTCAACTAAATCCTCCATAAGCTCATGTAGCACTAGTCAAAAATTACCTCAAATTTTCTACCAAGCTCATATTCACCCTCGTGACAGTCCTGCGAACTTCCTCAAGCGATCTGAAGTCAAATTGCAGCACATACACCTCCCACTAGGTAGGAAGACAACTCTTTACTAAAATATCGTAGGGATCACACAACCTCAGAATATTTCACATGAGATAACCCACCTGCTTAGCCTCAAACTGGCATCTCTCTACGCCCTATCATGGTCACAACCACTATGCAGTTACTTAATCCTCCTGAGTTTGAAATTGTCAACAAGACATAAGAATCTACTTCATTCCATGAATGAACAACTAAACAATCACTCAACACGCTCATAACTCAAGACTGTATAGCACATTAAGCCAAAAATCAAGCATCCATAGTCCTTTACGCCCCAAGAAAATTCTTCTTGCCACATCCAAACCATCTAAGCATATTCCTCAATCACACAATACTCATCATATAACTATCTCGCAACTCACTGAGCCATCAATACCACTCCTAGGGACTCTACCTGACATATAAGTTTAAATGCACATATTCACACAACTGAAACTACCGAGCCCAAGCTGCGGTTTGAACCTAGCCTCAAGTCATCCGAACTAGCCTACCTCCATAACACAGAAAACACATCTCACACCTCATCCACGACGTTGCAAGCCGTTGATGCATAGTTGATACCGAGTGATCAACATCACATTCACTTGAACAAAAAGAAACCTATAATGTAAGCTTCAAGCTGAAATGAAGTTACTCGATAAAGAAGGAAAAATGGGAAGTTTCACATATTCCCTGTAACCTCTCAAAGATAAGTATGAACGTCATCATACTGATCCGCAAGACTCTACTAGACCCTTGCCCATGACTAATAGAACCTTTGAACCTAGAGCTCTCATATAAACTTGTCACGACCTAGAATCCACCTAGTCGTGATGGCACCTAACCCAACCCGCTAGGTAAGCCAAACAATAGTTACACAATTCTAATGAAGATCATAAATAATCAATAAATAAAATAGTTGAATTTCCATACAATATCCCAAGGTAGTACAAGTCATGAGCCACTAAGATTTAAGATTTACAAAGCTGGAATGAAAAATAAATACAACGCCTATTTGAAATGTGATAACCCGTAAATTCACTACGTGATTGTGCCGTAGTATGGTAAGTGTGTATGGGCCTAAGAATAAGAAGAATGGTTGAAATATATTGAAAAATGTTGAGAGAAAAAAAAAAGGGCGGGAAAACAAAATGAACGAAAGGCGTTAAAAAAAAGGGGGGATTATGCGAATCGCTTTTTACATATGCGATTCGCATATTTGACAAGAGGGGTCGCGAAATGAAGCAGAGAGCTGCGCTTGCATTTTGTCGAAAAAGCGACGGAAAAAGCGAACCGTGAAATGAAAAGCGGTTCGCGAAATCCCCCTGCCCATCGCGAACACGGACAGAAAACTAAGGCGAAGAAAAGCGACGGGAAAGCGATTCGCGAAATAGGCCTTCCGTGTCGCGAACAGAAATAGAAACTTCGGGCAAGGAATGCGACGAGAATGCGGTTCGCAAAATTGAAAAGCGAACCGCAAAAATGGCCTTCCCCATCGCGAATTTGACATTTTTCTGAAATTGAGTTTCTGACTCTTTGACCTATAAAAGGGACTTAAACTCGTTCCCTTTTTATTTTTACAAGACCCAAACATCAGAAAACTCTCAAAGAACTTCTCTCAAAGAACCCATGAGCCCTAACTAATTTCCCTTCATCCAAACACAAGAAATCAAAGAAGAAAACATAAATTGGGGAAGTAGGAAGGAACCCCAGCTGAAGTTCTTCTCTTGCACACCCAAAAATCAAAGGCACACTTAAGGATTGAAGAATCAAGAAAGAGTAAAAGACTAATCAACATGCAAGGTAAGTTCTTACACCCATTTACTTAGGGATTCATGAAAATCCATCACATGCATGTAAGAATCCATAAAAACGAGAAGGAAAGCTTTGGGTCCAAATTAAACACCACCAATAGGGTGGGTCATGAACAAATCTTGAATTGCATGTGTCGTTAAAATGCTTAATAAGTCCATGAAGGAAAAGATTAGGGAACACATCTTATGAACTTCAGGAATTAAGAATAAGAATAGTAGTATCTATGAAGTAACGATTGGGTTGTTCCTAAATTGTAGATTAAAGAATTGTACGCACTTCCATAAGCTTGGAAGCGGATGCTAGATATATGCACCAGGTATGTAAGACTATACCGTTCTTTCTTTTGCACGATTCTTGTCAAATACTACATGTCTCAAAGAAGCCCCAAACGAATACTCTATTCTTAGAAGCTAAGAATGCTTATATTGATTCCCTCCTATGGGAGATTCCACATATCGCTATTTGTTCGCAATTGTGTTGCTTGATGGTACGATTGATATAAGAATTAAATGCTATGTTACGACGAAGAAGAAAGAGTAATAAGAACGATAAGAAAGAACG
Organism: Nicotiana obtusifolia; assembly: GCA_002018475.1. Classification (NCBI taxonomy): domain Eukaryota; kingdom Viridiplantae; phylum Streptophyta; class Magnoliopsida; order Solanales; family Solanaceae; genus Nicotiana; species Nicotiana obtusifolia. The sequence goes on from MCJB01048082.1 coordinate 29,542, forward strand.
TAAGTCACGAATGAATTGTTAAGAATTGAATGTATATGTATGAATGAACAATTGCATATGATTGAGTTGAGAAAAGAAGAGTAACGAGAAGTAACAAGAAAGAACGTAAGCCATGAATGAGATGCTATGAAATGAATGTATATGTATATGTGATTGTATATGAATGAGTCGCTAAGAATTGAATGTATATGTATGTATGGTTGGATATGATCGAATTGGCACGATCTCAAATGGATGAATGAATCAACTTATGATAAGTTGTTTATGTGCCGAACCGTCTTATAAGTCGGTCGGACAGGCGCCTAATGCGCGACTATATACATATATATACTATACCAAAGGATATATATATACACACCGAGCCACAATGAATTAGCCGGGCAAATGACGATACACCGAGCCATAGTGAATTGGCTGGGCAAATGACGATACACCGAGCCATAATGAATTGGCCGGGAAAATGACGATACACCGAGACATAATGAATTGGCCGGGCAAATGACGATACACCGAGCCATAATGAATTGGCCGCGCAAATGACGATACACCGAGCCATAATGAATTGGCCGAGCAAATGACGATACACCGAGCCATGATGAATTGGCCGGGCAATGTTATCACACCGAGCCATGATAAGTTCGGCCGGGTAATGATGACGTATAAACACCGATTAGTCGGGTATGTAATACTAGTAGTAATGGTATTAGTAGTACAAGCCCAAGGAGGCATATGTGTGTGTGATTGTATGTGATAATGATAATAGTAATGATGATTATGAAGCCCACGGAGGCATGGTTATTGATTGTGGTCCTATACGGACGTATGCACGATGATTGTACAAATAGAATGATTACATGATGAATGTGTTTGAAATAATATACTTAAAGGTAAGAAGCCCACAGTAAAGCAGGTGTAAACTAAAGAGATGATACTTAATGTTTTGATATAATGAACATGTATGAAACTAACAGGCTTGTGAGAATGAAATATGTCTTAAATCTCTGAAATGATGGGAATGAGTTCCATAATGAAAATGTTAAGGTATGCAGCCCTCAGAGGTAAATCCCAGTATTATGAGTTGTATACTCTCATTATGTTGCTTACGTTATTGCTTTTAGTTATATTCCTGTCTTACATACTCAGTACATATTCCGTACTGACAGCCTTTGTTTGTGGACGCTGCATATCGTGCTGCAGGTCCAAATAGATTGACAGGTGAAGCTCCTCCTCCACAGTAGGCTATCATATCAGTCCTGCAGAAAGAGCAAGGTTCATCTTTCGGACTTGCTATACTTGGGTATGCTTTTGTATAAATAGTTTTGGGCATGTCGGGGTCCTGTTCCGACCAAGTAATTTGTATGATTCCATAGAGGCTCATTAGACAAGTTGTCAGTGTGTATAGACAGGAGTTGGGCTATATGTAACTATGTCGCCTAGCTGGCATCGTATGTATTCTGTTGTATGGTTTTGTATATTTATAGCCCAGTTGATGATGTTGTGGGTGAATGTGTGTTTATGGTATGGTATGTGATTGTGACAGGTTAATGTGTTATAGTTGACAAGTATAATGTTGTTTTTGCCGTTCAGGCAAGTACGGTACACAGAATAATAAGGGTAGTCATGTACAGGGTTCGCCGGTATTCTACAAGTAGGGTCCGGTGCCTGGTCGCGGGCCCCCTAGGTTGGGTCGCGACATGAAATATACATAAACAAAGTACAAAACCAAAACTACCAAGGACAAGTGTTGGCTATAACCGGAAAGCAAGTACATCTTTAATGCCAACTTCCGTCATCCATAGCAGTTCAGCTCCAAGGTCTGCAAACAAGGTGCAGACGTGTAGTATGAGTGCAACCAACCCCATGTACTCAACAAGTATCATAACTAACCTCGGCAAGGTTACAGACGCAAGAATTATCAATGATACTCGCTAATAACCTGTTAGATTCTTGAATTTCACATGTACACAACAATGGTTCCATCTAATCATATAACATAGATTAAACCACAACGGTGCACAAAGAGATAATGTGCTAAATCCAGAACCAATTAGCAATCTAGCATATAAATAAGACATACGTGAACTACCAGATAATCCTTCATCAGTAGTATATAGAGAAGATACGCATGGAACATCAATTTATCCCTTAACAATGGCATATAGAGAAGATATGCATGATTAAACAAGTCAACTCACACAGATTCACATATAGAGAAGATATGTACTGTGTCTCATCTCATTAAATAGGGTAGCATATAGAGAATATATGCATAAAGGCATGTATACATCCTGGAACTAGCGAATAGAGAAGAGATGCAGTAAAATCATGTATATATCCAAGGAAATTGCAAGTAGAGAAGAAATGCAATAACCAAAAAAAGCATTGGCCGTGTGTACACTGTATACATCCGGGAACTAGCGAATAGAGAAGAGATGTAGTAAAATCATGTATATATCCAAGGAAATTGCAAGTAGAGAAGAAATCCAATAACCAAAAAAAGCATTGGCCGTGTGTACACCATCAAGAGAGAAACAAGAGAGGGTGACCCTAGGGGGATGGATCCTTATCTATACGCTGCACGAACCACTCACGTAACCACCGAATGTAGAACTCACCTGCTAACACAGCTCAGATCCGCATGGACCACTCACTTGCTATCAACCCAGTCCATATCATACATAAAGAATATACAAGAATACATGTACATGAACAATGAGTACCAATTTACATACTTATGGACTAATATAAGTGACATGCTAAAGTGTAGGCATGTGCGAAGTGTGCTCCCACAGTTGTAGTCAGGCGATTGCGCCACAAGAGTAGGAACAAACATGTTTGAATACGAGATCAACCAACAATAATATCTAACATGATTCAAATAGTTCACAAAGGGTGTACAACATAAGAAGTATGATAACATGAAGCATAGCAATCAATTCAAGGCATATAATAGCCTAATCACTACCCCGAGCATGGATAATACCTTGGTGCATGCACATGCGCTCACCCACTCACATGTGCGCCACCTATAGCATCTAGAAATCACTAATAACTCAGGAGACTAGTTCCTCAACCAAGTTCATGTAAGATACTTACCTCAAAAAAGCTAAAATCATACTCCAAAATTGACTTCCCACCCAAATCGATCTCCGAACAGCTCGAATCTAGCCAAAAGAACCTCAAAATCATCAAATATAGGAATCAAACCCAAATGATAAAGATCGAATCTTTCATCAAATACTCAAAGTCAACCCGGGTCTGCATCCCGAAACCCGACAAAACTCACAAATTCCGACAACCATTCGAATATGATTCCAACCATACAAGTTTCATCCAAATTCGACTCCGAATCGATGTTCAAAAACCAATTATTCTCTTTAGAAAACGTTTTTTCAAAACCCCCAAATTTCTCTTTTAGATTCATCAATCAAATGCCAAAATCAAAGATGGAACCCATTTTAATAATCAAATCCAAGTCAAAACTTCTTACTCCAATCCAAGTAGTGAAAATCGCCTAGAAAATCACCTCAATCCGAACTCCTAATCTCAAAATATGATAAAATGAGTAAAACCCTCGAATATAATAACTAATAGATCTGCTCTAGGAATACCCATCGTGATCGCTGCCAATAACCTTGCGATCGCGAAGCAAAAAATCACTGCCGACCTCATAACTAACTACGTATATTTTGCAATTGGCAGATGAATACATATGCCTTCTCGATGAAGATTTTAGCTATATACGACTTGTAATAGTAGTTGGATTAGTCTTTTTATTTTTGGACGATTTGTAAGATACTTTTGTTTTCTTTTGATATATATATATATATATATATATATATATATATATATATATATAACCTCTAAGCAATCAGTTTAGAGGTATATTTGCTTTAAAAAAAAACTACGTGATTGCGATAGACCAATTGCAATCGCGGAAGACGATCATCTTAACCATCGTGAACGCGGACCCAAAACATGATCACGAAGATAAAATTACCTCTATTTAACTCAGCGCTACGTGAACGCTCTACATCGACGCAAACATGGAGACCTTCAAACTCGGCCCTTCGCAAATGCGATTCACAAAGCCTCAGCTCCTAACATACACTACATGATCGCTATCCTGTGCACATGATCGCGATGAACACTCTCAACACCATAAAATCAGAGAAAACCAGTAATGCAAACATGAGAGAAAAAGGTCTGAAACCACCCCAAAACTCACCCAAGCCCCTTGGGACCCCGTCAGAACATACAACAAGTCCCAAAACATAACACAAACCTACTTGAGGCGTCAAATCCCACAAAATAAAATCAAAACCACGAATCGCATTTCAATTTAAGCTTAAGAACTATTTCAAAATTTCAAATTAGAAACTTACGCCGAACACGTCTAAACAACTCTGAATGAGCCCAAATTTTGCACACAAGTCATAATTCACCTTAAGAACCTATTCCAAGGCTCGAAATCCTAAACGCACATCAATAAACACAAAGTAAATTATGGGTCTAACCTATCAACTCTCGAACCATTCAAACTGCTAACTTTCGCCAATTAACCTCAAAGTCATCTAGGAACACTGGAACTTGAATCCGAGCATACGCCCAAGTCTAAAATCACCATCCAGACTTAACAGAACCACCAAAAAACTGATCCAAGATCAAATATATAAAAGTCAAATTGGTCAACTCTTCTAACTTAAAGCTTCTTAATTGAGAATCATTCTTTCAAATCAATCCCGAATCACTCAAAAATCAAAACCGACCATACACGAAAGTCATAAGAAATCATATGAAGCTACTCAAGACCTCAAACCACCGAATAGAATGCAAATGTCCAAAAAAACTGGGCGGGTCATTACATTCAAGCTGCATGAGCCCAGTAATTCCTAACTCTGACTGTGTGACAACCCGATAGGTCATTTTGAGGAATAGCCTTAATAATCATGTTTCAAGACCTCTTATAGCTGTATTTAATGTTTATCCATTTGCGTGCATGGTCCACATCGCTTTTGGGAAAGCTTTTATGTGAATTTTTAAAGAAAAATGAGATTTTTTACTTAAAATGAGGCTAGAGTTGACCACGGCCAACATTTTTGGTAAACGACATTGCATCAGTGTTTTGACGATTCTACTAGGTTCGTATGAAATTTTTTGACTTGTACACTCGCTTGTTTGAGGTCCCGGATGACCTGAGTGCATTTCGGTGCATTATGTGAAACTTGGCAAAAAGTTGAGTTTTAAGTTGAAATTTAGAGTTTTGGTGATCGATTCTTGTTATTTGATGTTATTTTGATGATTTGAGATAGCGAGCGAGTTTGTAGGATGTTATTCTTGTATGCATGTTACGTTTGGAGCCCGAGGGGCTCGCGTGAGTTTCAGATGCATTACAGAATAGTTTGGGGCTCCTGATGCATAATAGCTAGTATGTTCAGGTTGCAGGTCTTGCATTTGAGAAGACCTGATTGCAATTGCGAGCCTCGCATCTGCGATGTCAGGCTCGCAAATGTGAATGTGGGCTGGGGTGGAAGACTTTGCAAATGCAAAGAAGTTGTTGCATTTGTGGACAGGTGGGTGGTCACATTTGCGACCTTGGAGTCGCTTTTGTGACTTGGAACTGGGGACTGGCAGCTTCTCAAATGTGAATTTTAGCTTGCATTTGCGACGAGGGACTCCTCGCATTTGCGAGTTTTTTGTCGCTTTTGAGACTTCTAAATACCTGATGCATTAATCGCATTTGCGATCAGTGCTTTGCAATTGCAACGTCTACAGCTGGGTAAAAGATGGAAAAGTGGAGACTTAGCTCATTTTATACCATTTTTCAACCCTAGACTCCATAGAGGCGATTTTTGGAGAGATTTTTCTTTCCAAATTCACTTACAATCAACTTTAACTAGTTTTCAATCAATTTCAATTACTTTTCATGAATTTCTAATATCAAATCTATGAATGTCAAGGTAGAAATTAGGGGTATTAGGTAGAATTTAGGAATTTTTTAAAATTGAGATTTAGACCTCAAATTAAGGTCTGATTTTGAAACAAATTACATATTCGGGCTCGAGGGTGAAAGGGTAATCGGGAATTGATCTGAATCTAGAATTTCGACCAAGCGAGCATGGGGTTGACTTTTTCAAAAATGATCAAAATTGAATATTTTTCATTCGTGGGTAGTTTCTAAAGCTTATTTTGGATTGTTTGATTGGTAATTGGCTAGATTCAGTTGGTTTGGAGGATTGTTCAAAAGGCAAGACCGTGATTGATTGTTGATTAGGTTGCAAAAAGAGGTAAGGGTCGTGGTTAACTTTGACTTGAGGGAATTAGGATTTGTTTGGTCTGTTTGATGCATGAACTATGTGTTGGGACGGTGTATATGCATGGTGACGAGTATATATATGTTTTCATGGGTTAAAGCATGCGAGTGGAATTTATCTTATTTGTACCATGTTGTTTCGTTTACTATGCCTTTCATACCTTAACTAGATTGTTTATTCTTTAGCTGTTCGCTTTTGTGTATATTGCTCATGTTGGGGGGGGTTTTTGTGATATTGAAAGTTGAATTTTCTTATTCTAGAACCATGGTTGAAGTTGAAATTTGCTTCCCACCTTGCTTGATGCTTTGGGTTATTATTTTTTCTTAGTGAGAAGAGTAAAAAGCACGAAGGGTGTTGTCGTGTCATATGTGCATATTGTTATCATTGAAGGAGTGAATGTGAGGATTAAAGCATGAAGGGTGATGTCGTGCACTTGATTCCGCTATTATCATTATTATGTGAGGATGAGAGTAAAAGCACGAAGGGTGATGCTGTGTACATGCTTTATTTATATTATATGATGAGGATGAGAGCAAAAGCACGAAGGGAGATGCCGTGCAATTGCATTTACATTGTATGATGAGGATGATGTAAAATCACGAAGAGTGATGCTGTGCAATTGGATGATTTCATTGCTTTTACTTGATACTTGGATTGTGAATTTAATTTGGCAATTTTGTTGCTTATTTCAGAAAGAGACTTACTTGGTGATTCTGTACTATTGTTTCAGTTGTTGCCCCTTTTATATGCCCCCACCCCGTTATTACTTTTAATGCTTCACTTGTTATTTCTGTTGTTATTTTAGTAGGTGTCTTGTCTTAGCCTCGTCACTGCCTCGTCGGTGTTAGGTTCGACACTTATTGAGTACATTGGGTCGGTTATACTCATACTAAAGTTTTGCTCTTCTTGTGTAGATTTTGATGTTGGTACCAGCGGAGTCCTGAGAGGTGCTTAGCGGATACCAGATGTTGATTCTAGGTAGAGCTGTATCACATTCCAAGGCCTTAGAGTCACTTTCCTATGTTTTTATACTGTTTCTTTTATTTCGGACATTGTTGTATTTTTTTCAAACCTTGTATTTAGCTTGATCTAGACGCTCATGTACTTATGAAACCAAATATCTCGGGGTAGTTTATGTTAGGTCATGGATCAGCGATCAGATATTTATTGCTTTCTTTTTTGTATTATCTATTGTGTTGGCTTGCCTGGCATTCGGTGTTGGGCACCATCACGGCCCTGCAGTTGGGATTTTGGGTCGTGACAGATTGCGAGTTGCAGGCCTGAATTTCTTTTGGCACTAAAGCCACCAAGCCCAATAAAGGGCTAAGTTTTTTGATCCAATGAATCTCAAAACCAATCCCGCTAATTAAAATTAGTCTCTTTGGAGATCTATCGCCTTCCTCTTGGTTCATTTTTTCTCATTAACTCAAAACTACAAATACATAGAGCTAAGCATCCCACTCAAAATGAATCACCTTGAACTCTAGTCAGCATTTTGGTAATATATTAACTCATGTGATTAGTAGTATATTTTATAATTCTTTCAACAATTGTAAAAAAGATTGATAATAGTTTAGAAAATTGTTTACCCTCAAAATTTAATAACAATTGAATTTATACGCGGTTATAAGGATACGTGATCTAATTTGATAAAAAAAGGAGAAATCAGATTAAAATTGAAATTAATGATAAAAGATACATGCAAACCACACAAGTTAAGCAATTTTGGCCTTGAAGGTTGATCGTCCTTGGGCTAAAAAATATTGCAATTGGTGCCGGAATAGAGTGATGAGATAATAATAATTAAAAAGAATAGTATATTGCTTTAGAATGCCAGTTACAATCTATTTTACAAATAATCAAACCCCCCCCCCCCCATATAGTAGAGGAATCCTACTTTAGGTACAATTGTGTATAAGGCAAAAAATATCATGATTCGCTAATCAATCGGTTTCATTGACATGTGCCGAGACTCTCGCCGTGATATCCGACTGGTCACGGATATTTCGGCCTTCCATTATTTTGATTTGATAATGTTTTCTCAAACTAATTTGGAAACGGGGTCAGTTCCGAGGTTATAGACTCGATAATCTTGAAGAGGCATGTTCCTACCTCTTTCTTAGGTTCGATGGAATCTAGGACCGATCTTCAATCCATTATGTTTCATCCCCGGCCTGTTATGCAATAGGCGAGCTCGATTTCTACCGTGTACAGATAGTCCTATCGTTCTCCGAAGAGTAAATGATGAGAAAATATGAGCCTCAGATTCTCATTATACGAGCTTCCGATATTCACTCTGATAAATGATGACAAATTCATGATGTAAGTGATAATAATAGTAGAAACATCCCGTCGGTGCAGTTTTCAAGGCATTAAATTTGTGTCAGTTAACGTTCTGCCACTTCAGGATACGAACCGCCGTTTTGAGAAAACTATAAATACCATTTTCATCCATTTATTAGAACTTTTGCATTCAAATATTTGTACTTGTATTTTAAGAAAACTTCATAACTCTCATCTTCAAACCTCTTTCCCTCTGGTTTTCTGAAAGACTTCATAAGTTATCTGCTAATTACACCTCCTTCTTATCAGCACCTTTTTTTCTCCTCTATTTAGAAGCAATGGCGAAGACTTCAAAATCCGTTCCTAAAAAAGAAACTCCCTCTTCCTCGAAACCGATTGAGAATGTTTTGCATGTTGTTACTGAGGAACCGACCCCGGAACCCCTTCTAAAGATGTTCGTCCCAACGGGTGTCCAACCAGAGCCGATTTCAAGGTTGAGAAAACCTCCTCGGTACCGGCCTATGCGAACCGGTCTCGAGATACATATGTTTGGTCACCGACAGTGTTCTCGATAAGGTCAAGGAGGATTGTAAATGGGTCGGTAAGCACGTAGTGGTTCCTACGCCCGAGGAAGCAATCACCACCCACATGGAGGGATTTTTAAGTATTTACACTTATCCCTTCACGTTGGGCTCTTTGGACCCGGTCATCATCGCCTTTGTAAAAGGTACGAGGTGACCCTAGGCCAAATTCATCCCTCTTTCTAGAGGATATTCATCCTCCTCCGCTTTTCTGTAAACAAGATAGAGGGGTGCCCCTTCACCATTGATCACCTCATGCGTCTGTACAGTCCCCGACTCTATCACGGGGGGTTAATAAAACTTGCCCGTCGGGCCAGTAAGGCCCCATTCTCGAGAATCAATGAGGATCGGGATCGAGGCTTGTTGGGTGGTTTGTTCGAGTGAAAACTTCGAACTTAATCCCCACCGAGGACATGCCATTTCCTGAGAAATAGAACATGAAGCATAAGTATAACCTTGCCTTTAGGAATTTGTTTATCATTTCTCTTTTGCCCTTCTTCTTATCGATTTTTTGTGATGCAACTGTTGCTTGGATGCCGCATGCAGTTCCTCGACTCAACGAGTGGGTCGAGGGCATCCTGTCACAAAAACCCTATACTAAGCACGCGTGGTGTGAGCTTTCGAAGGGCCGACGGGAGGCCCGTTCTCATGGTGAGATTTTTTCTTTAAATTACATTCGACCTTATTTTCATGCCCTCAATTTTTAACTTGTTTTACTTCCCTTTTGTAGGTTTACCAAAAGATGTTGAAATGAGGCCTCCACCCGCTGATGATGATATTTACATCGAGCCCCCTACTTCAAAGCAAGATAAGAGAAGAAAAGGAAAAACGCTTCAAGTTTTTCGGGCCCTGAGAAAAAGAGGTCAAAGAAAAGATTGGCGCGTAAGCCCAAGGGAAGTGCCAGTGGTCGAGCATGTCCCCGGACTCATCCATCGATTGAGGGATGAGTCCGAGGGGGAAGGAGAACACTTCGATCTAGTGGCCAGTATGCCGTCACAGCTTGAAGGGCAAGGGGCCTCTAAACCAGGGGTAGGCGAAGTCAATTTTCTTCATGTCGGGTAACCCGAGGTGGAGGTAGAAGCTGAGGCTTCCCGTGATACGGGGAAAGCACCACAGGAAGCTATTGGTCCGATAGAGATTATCGAATCGCCCTCGTTCACAGAGTCAATGTTTAACGAGGCCCAAGTTGCAAAAGAACGCCCCATCGGGGGAGCCCATAGATTGAAAGACCCTTTTTGTGGTTTTTCGATAGTGTGGATTCAACGGCCACGAAGGATTCTATTGGATTTGGTGATTTAGAGATACCGAGGAAGAGCTCACCCTCTGAAACAAGCGGGCCTTCCTCGACCCCAAAATTGGTCGATCGATTCCTTTGCCCCGAGTGCATATCCTGATCGAAAATGAACTATTGTCTTTTCCCTTCCTGAGGATTGTTCTTTCCGCCCCCGTAGGGGTGGCCAGCTATCTTTGGTGCTTGGTGATCGAAGAGGATCAGGCCATAATGAACGAGGTGGAAGTGCCCTGCTTGTTCAACGAAGCTCAACATGCATTGAATCGGGTAACTTTAGATGTCCCTTCATTATGTACTTAGATTTTGTCATAAGTAATCATAACATTTTCCTTTGTGCTTGCAGGCCTCGGTACTTCATCATGAGGCTTTTCTCCGATACTGGGAAGAGTTCAAACACCACAAGGCCGAGACTCGAGAGCTTACTAAGAAGAAAGACACCTTTAAACTTCTTAGTGAGCAGCTTGAAGGGGAGGCTAAAAGCCACCGTCCGAGTTGGAGGATTGCTCGGAAGCATCATGCTGACTTGGTTGAGCAGGTAAAATTTTTGAAGTAAGAGATGACTAATTTGATTCGGTGACTGATGGTCAAAATCTGCAGGTCCAGTAAAAACTCGATCGGATTGATCAGGTTCGAACTGAGATGGATGTAGTCATAGCTGACACCGATGAATAGAGAGGGAAGATGGATCGTCTGGCCTCTGAAAAAGAAGGCAGTTCGGGTACAACTTACTTCAGCTGAAATCCAGCTAAGAACAGAAAAGGAAAGGGCCGAGATCCAGACCAAAAGGGTCGAGGAGCTACAATCTCGGCTAGGTTCGGTTGTCTCAGATCGAGATAATCTAGCCAAGGAGCTTAAAATGGCCAAGTCAGAAGTTGCCGTGATCAGAGCAGAAGCTGATGAAATGGTGGCCCAGTACAATGCTGACGCCGAAACGGCTCAAGACCAATCAAAAAATATAGTCAAGCATATGAAGTGGCAATCCCGTAGGCAGGCCCTCGAGGAAGTCCATGCTCAAGGTTTTGACTTATCTGCAGAGATTGAAGATGCCAAGGTGTTTGAAGCCGAGGCCAGGAAATCGGCCTATCCCGAAGAGGATGATTCCGAAGGTTCAGTGGGGTCCGAGGAATGACAAGACCCCGGAAATCCCGATGACGAGGCGGGCTCCCGTCAAGATTATGTCGCTTCTGTTCGATTTTATTCCTTTCTGTACTTAATATTATGTGTCAAAGCTGCTCGGCCTTTGTAATACTACATAAATACAACTTTTCTATTTCTTTTTGGTACTTCTCGAGTTCTTTCCTTTGTTTTTTTTTTTTTTTTGCAAAAATTGAAATGCCTTGGCATTAAGTAGTCATGTCCGGAATCCTGAATAGGCTTGGCTTTTGATTTCGTTATCTCTAAAGCACCATGGGGCCCGGTATGTCTAGGAACTTTTTCCCTGAACTACTTATGCTTCTTGGAATATGACTTGCCAAGAGTGTGTTTTTCGTAAGCATTTGTTTTCTTGGGTTTTGTTAACCCGAAAATAGCCTTAGCTTTTAATTCGAGCAATGCCTAGTAAGCTTCATGCCCTCGGGTTTAACCTGGAATGGCCTTAGCCTATTTGTTCAGGCAATGTCAAATAAGCTTCATGCCCTCGAGTTTAACGAAGAATGACCTTAGCCTTTTATTTTTTGTATCATCTTTTTGTTGAGGCTGTTCGGCCTTTGTTAATTTGTGTCGGGGCTATTCGGCTCTAGTAAAAAGAATTTTTGATATATATATATGAGGCTTTTTTTCCCTTTCACAGTTTTCGAATTTTTTCTTTGCTTGTTTATTTATATTCGCAAAGATCAAAATGCCTTAGCATGAAATAGTTAGGTTGTGTTCAATGGTTCGAACAAACCTTTCCTTTAACATTATTTCATTTTGAGGCATCGTGGGGATTCGGTGTTAGCGAAAACTTTTCCCCAAAGTAGTTTAGTTTATAGTTTGCTGAGGGTAGCCTTTAGAACTAGTTAAGAAATTTTGAGGCCTTGTTGTTTTTGTTACGGGCCTTGAACGTCTCCGAGCCGTGTTTATGTGGTCGTAGCCTTTATAGTTCAAGTGTTGTCCCGTGTTAATATCATTATCCCGAGTTTTCCCAGTTTACCTAAGATGGCAGTCCCTGAGTGAGGGTGGCCTTAGCCTATAAAGTTCGGGAGTTGCCTTATAGGTCTTATACCCCCAAGGTCTAATAGCTTGGACTGTCCGAGTTTGTTTTTCGGACGATAGACCCCGAGTGAGAGAGTGATTATTCAAACCCAGGATAAGGCGGCCCTTGGGCTCGTTTCCTTTAGGGGATCAGAATCAGGGCATTCCTTGAGAAATGTAAAGGAAAAAGTTTTAAAAGAAAAGATGTTTGCAAGGAAGAGGCTTCTCTTTATTCTTGTGCATAACAGTAATGTATGTGTACATGCTTTGTGTTAAAGTTCAAGCAGTCTATGTGAGCACGATTCATTTGACCATTTGGCCCTTACATTAAATCCTATCGATCGAGACCCTTCAATCCCGAAGTCTCTTTCCATGCTAAAGTCGATATCAGAGGGTAACGCCCCCAGTGTTCGAGGTTGATCGAAGAGAGGCCTCGAATGCTGTTGTGATCATCGTCACCGGTTCGTTCCCGACCTTTGATTCTAAGTTAGTACGATTTACTTGTTGTCTCGTTAAAAACCTTGCCGTAAAACCCATTTGGACAAAATCGGTTCAAGGGAAAAAAGAGTGCAACACGTGCTATCCGACCTAACATCTCGTATCGTCCCTTGTTGGCTACATACAAGCGTTAGTTTAAAATGTAAATAAAAGAAAGAACAGGGCCGCACCTTAGGAATAATATCGCTTCAAGTGAGTTATATTCCAATTGCTCGGTAGTTGTTTACCGTTCATCATTTCGAACTTGTAGGATCCTTTTCTAGTGATTTCGACGATATGGTACGGTCCTTCCCAGTTCGGTCCCAACTTTCCTTTGCTCGAGTTTTGGGTGTTCAGTGTGACCTTTCTTAGCACTAAGTCCCCGACGTTGAAGTATCGAAGGCTGGCCCTTCTTGTAATATCTCTCCATTCATTGCTTTTGGGCAGCCAACCGAACAAGGGTAGTTTCGCATCTTTCATCCGACAGTTCCAAGCTCGTATTCATTGCCTCGTCATTTGATTCCTTTGTTGCATATCAGAATCTGATACTTGGCTCTCTGACTTTGTCCGGTATTAGAGCTTTGGCACCGTAAACCAATGAGAACGGGGTGGCCCCGGTACTGGACTTTGAGGTCGTACGGTATGCCCATAGGATTTCGTTCCACCTTCCTTTGGTGTAGGTTAACCTCTTTTTGAGGTATTGGAGTACGATTTTGGTGGTCGATTCGGTTTGTCCGTTCCTACTAAGGTGATAAGGTGTTGAAAGGATCTGTTTGATCTTATGATCCTCGAGAAACTTGGTCACTTTGCTGCTGATAAATTGTTTTGCTTTGTCACATACCATTTCGGATAGCACTTCGAAATGCCTGGGCTTCCACCCACTTAGAAAAATAATCAGTTATAAATCTTATATATTAAGCCTTACCTGGTGCCTACAGGAGGAGGCCAACGATATCCATTCACCACTTCATGAACGACCATGGTGATAAAACCGAGTGGAGCCGCTCCCCGGGTCGATGGATCATCGGAGCGTGTCTTTGGCATTCATCACATTTTCGAACAAACTCCTTTGCATCTTTTTCCATGTCAATCCATAATAACAGGCTCTGATTATATTTTGAATTAGTGATTCTGCAACAGAATGATTTCCACAGGTACCTTTGTGGATTTCTCTCAAAACATACTCAGTATCGCCCGACTCTAGAAATATTGCAAGTGGGCCATCAAATGTTCTTCTAAACAAGGTTCCATCTTCGGACAGGCTAAATTGGGCTGTCTTTATACGCAGGGCCCTCGACTCTTTTGGATCCGAGGGCAGTTTACTGCATCTGAGATATTCTACGTACTTATTCCTCCAATCCCAAGTTAGGCTCGTCGAGTTGATCTCAGTGTGGCCTTCTTCCACCACTGATATCATAAGTTGTACGACTTCTGTCGAGTTGAATTCGTCGTCTTCGACCAATGACCCTAAGTTAGCGAGGGCATCGACCTCGCTATTTTGATCCCGAGGTGCATGTTGCAAAGTACATTCTTTAAACCGATGTAAAAACACCTATAATTTATCCAAGTATCTTTGCAATTGTTCCTCTCTGACCTCGAATGTTCTATTGACTTGGTTTACCACAAGGAGGGAGTCGCACTTGGCTTCGATCACTTCTGCTCCCAAGCTCTTGGCTAGTTCAAGGCCTGCAATCATGGCCTCATATTTGGCCTTGTTGTTAGTCAATTTCACAATCTTAATAGATTGTCTAATTATATTACCTGTTGGTGACTTTAATACGATGCCAAGTTCGGACCCTTTTGCGTTTGAGGCGCCGTCCGTGAAGAGGGTCCAGATTTTCGAGGAAGTTCTTGAGTTAATCAACAACTCTCTTTCGACCTCGAGTATTAGGGCTGGTGTAAAGTCTGCCAAAATTTGAGACTTAATCGCTGTCCGAGGTCGATACTCAATATCGTACCCATTAATTTCTATGGCCCGTTTGGCCAGTCGGTCTGAGAGTTCGGGCTTATGCATAACACTCCTCAATGGGTAAGTAGATACGACACATATGGGATGACATTGGAAGTACTGTTTTAGCTTCCTAGGCGCTTAACAAAGTGAACGCTAATTTTTCCAGGTGAGGGTACCTAGTTTCGACCTCACCTAAGGTTCTACTAACATAGTAAATTGGAAATTGCATACCCTTGCTCTTCCCGAACTAGGGCTCCACTTACCGCTATCTCTGAGACCTCCAAATACAAGTATAGTTGTTCGTCCGCCTTCGGTGTGTGAAGCAGGGGCGGGCTCGATAAATACCTTTTGAGTTCCTCCAAAGCTTGCTGGCATTTCGGGGTCCACAAAAAGTCGTTCTTCTTCTTCAAAAGTGCCAGGAATCGGTGGCTTTTGTCAGATGATCTCGAAATAAATCACCCAAGGGCGGCTATTCGCCCGGTTAACCTTTGCACGGCCTTTACATTGTCCACGACCGTGATATCTTCGATGGCTTTGATCTTATTAGGATTGATCTCAATTCCCCTATTGGATACCATAAATCCAAGGAACTTACTCGACCCTACTCCAACCGCACAGTTTTCTGGGTTCAGCTTCATGTTGTACTGCTTCAGTATACTGAATGTTTCCTGCAAATGTCTTAAATGGTCCTCTGCTCGCAGGGACTTAACTAACATGTCATCAATGTAAACCTCCATTGATTTTCCTATTTGTTTCTCGAACATTCGATTTACTAAGCATTGGTACGTGGCACCAGCATTTTTAAATCCAGAATGCATTATGTTATAACTGTATGTGCCATATTAGTGATGAAGGAAGTTTTTTCCTTATCTCTCGGGTCCATCCGTATTTGGTTGTACCCCGAATAGGCGTCGAGAAAACTGAGGGTCTCGAGGCCGGCCGTGGCATTGATCATACGGTCGATGTTGGGCAAAGGAAAAGAGTCTTTTGGGCATGATTTATTCAAATCTTTATAGTCTACACACATTCTTAATGTATTCCCTTTTTTAAGGACAACCACTAATCATCATCCTCGACTTCCCCTTGTTTTTTCGAATCTGCCGAAGATGGTATCAGTGATTGCTATTTTTCCCCGTTTTGACCACCTAGTTTGGTCCCTTCGATGTTGAAACTGTAGATGTCGGTGTCACCTCTTCAATCGCGAACCTTTCTTTTGCAGCCGGTTGTTCCCCGTAGACCGTTCTAAATCTGTCAGGTGTTGGAAATTTCAATGCCTAGGGCATCGTCGAAGGCACTGCCCTCATGTTGTGGATCCATGGCCTTCTGAACAAAGAGTTGTACCTCATGTCTCCTTTGATTACATAAAACTTAGCTTCCTATATGGTCCCGATGGTGTTTATTGGTAATATTATCTCACCCTTAGTGGTTTTACATGCAATGTTGAATCCGTTTAGAACTCGGACACGACCCTTGATCGAATGATATTGGCCGAGCTACCTGGATCAATTAACACACGTTTAACTCAAATTTTATGTGCGAGTACAGATATTACCAGTGCATCATTGTGGGGTTGTACAATCCCTTTCGCATTCTCGTCGTTGAAAGATAAAGTTCCTTCCAGTATGTAGTCTCGAGTTCGTTTCTCCCTAGTATT
Organism: Nicotiana obtusifolia; assembly: GCA_002018475.1. Lineage (NCBI taxonomy): Eukaryota > Viridiplantae > Streptophyta > Magnoliopsida > Solanales > Solanaceae > Nicotiana > Nicotiana obtusifolia. The sequence goes on from MCJB01048082.1 coordinate 46,265, forward strand.
GGATACTTTGGTGCGTTTCAAAATCGGCCCCTGAGGGATATCGACCCCACTGATGATCATGTTAATGACGTGTTGAGGTTCTTCTTGTTCTGTCTGGTTGTTAGAATCCCTATTCCTGAAATGATACTTGGATCGGTCGCTCAAGAATTCTCGAAGATGCCCGTTATTGAATAGTCGGGCTACTTCCTCTCTCAGTTATCGACAATCTTCCATTTTGTGACTGTGTGTGCCATGATATTTGCACATCTGGTTAGGATCCCTTTGGGTTGAATCGGATTGTAGTGGTCGAGGCCATTTGGTATCTTTGATGCGCCTGATAGCTGATACAATGGCGGCAACATCGACATTAAAGTTGTATTCCGATAGCCTTGGTGGTTCTTTAGGCCCGATGGACCTATCAAAGCTGTTTTTGGTCATGAGTCCCCGGTTGCTCTGGCCTCGGTCATTTCTCCTTTCGTTTCTCATGGAATTCCGCCCGGACCCACTACTTCTTCGGTCTCCATTATATGGTTGATACCGATCCCTGTTTAGCCTCGGTTCGCGATTGATATCTCTTTTGACTCTATCAAGGGTTCTAACAGGATAGACATACCCCAAAGGGGCTCCGAGCTGACCATCTTCGACTCTAATTTTTGATTGATAACGGTTATGCACGTCGGCCCACGTAATAGCTGCGTATTCTATTAAGTTCATCTTTAGTTGTTGTGAAGCCACCAAGCTCCGAATATTAAGTCCCTGAGTGAAAGCTTGAATAGCCCAATCATCAGCGACCGGCGGTAGATCCATTCATTCCATTTGAAACGGGGACACGAACTCTCTGAGCATCTCGTTATCCTTTTGTTTGACTTCGGAAAGGTAAAATTTCCTAGCCTCGACCTTTATGGCACCTGCGTGTGCCTTTACGAAAAAATTTGCAAGTATAGCAAATGAGTCAATAGAATTAGGAGGTAAATTGTGATACCATATCATAGCTCCCTTCTGCAGGGTCTCCCCAAATGTTTTTGAAAGAGCAGACTCGATCTCATCGTCCTCCAGGTCATTCCCTTTGATAGCACATGTATACGAGGTTACATGCTCGTTTGGGTCGGTCGTTCCGTTATACTTGGGTATTTCGGGCATATGGAATTTCTTGGGAATGGGCTTCGGAGCCGCGCTTGGTGGAAAAGGTTTTTGCACGAACTTCCTGGAGTCCAAGCCCTTCAATACCGGAGGTGCTCCTGGGATTTGGTCTACCCTGGAATTGTAGGTTTCCACTTTTTTGTCGTTAGCCTCAATCTTCTTCTCCCTTGGTTCTATTCGTTTTGTCAACTCCTCGAGCATCTTTATAATCTCGAGGTTAGCCCCCGATTCATGTTCGTTTGACCTTTCTACGACTTGTTAGTCCCTGCGGGTGACTTTCCGGGGAGGATCGGGCTCAACCCTGCTTGGTGCACGGCTTCGGTTCTATAACTGAGCTATCGTCGCCTGTTGAGCCTACAACATTTCAAAGATCACTCGTAGGTTGATCCCTTCTCCTTCAACGTTTTGTGTGTTTCGAGTTGCCGATCGGGCTCCTCCACGAACGCTATTTTCAGGGTCGGTAGGCAAGTTTGCATCGATAGCCATATGCGAATTAGCGTCAATCGGATCAGCGATCGGAATTCTAGTGGGATCAGCAGGCATTATCTTGTTATCGGGCGCTATGTTTTTATTTTCACCTTGTTGACCGGATTTGTTGTCAACATGCAGAGGTGCCGATTGAGAGTTTGATATTTTTATATTAAAGACTGGAACCAAAAGACACTTCAAAGAGCAAGTGTATAGCAGTGTGTGTTATGGAGATTTGTATCAAATAACCACTATTATCCTTAGCCCCACGGTGGGCGCCAAACTGTTTACCCTCAAAATCGGATAACAATTGAATTTATACGCGTTTTTAAGGATACATGATCTAACTTGATACAAAAATGAGAAATCGGATTAAAATTGAAATTAATGATAGAAGATAAATGCAAATCACACAAGTTAAGCAGTTTTGGCCTTGAAGGTTGATCGCCCTTGGGCCAAAAAATGTTGCAATCGGTGCAGAAATAGAGTGATGAGATAATAATAACTAAAAAGAACAGTATATTTCTTTAGAGTGCCAGTTACAATCTGTTTTACAAATAATCAGACCCCCGTTTATATAGTAGAGGAATCCTACTTTAGGTACAATTCTGTATAAGATAAAAAATCTCGTGATTTGCTAATTACTCGGTTTAATTGATACGTGCCGAGATTCCCGCTGTGATATCCGACCGGTCACAGATATTTCGGCCTTCCGTTATTTTGATTTGATAATATTTTCTCGAGCTGATTTGGAATCGGGGTCAGTTCCGGGGTTACGGACTCGGTGAAGACGCATGTTCCAACCTCGTGCTTAGGTTCAATGGAATCCAAGGCCGATCTTCAGTCCGTTATGTTTCATCCCTGGTCTGTTATGCAATAGGCGAGCTCAGTTTCTACCATGTACAAAAATAATAAGCACATCTTACAATTTAGTAAAGTAATTTATCTTTGAAGTAATTGTTACAACCCATATCCACACGTGTTAGTTCATGCCATATGTTATTTAACATAAATCCAAGAAGTAATTACCTTTGAGATGATAAGAAGTTAATCCTATTGGTCTTAAGTGATATAAGGGTGTAGAAGTGTGATTAACAAGAATTAGGAGTTAAACGAATCAAGGATGTTGTAACTCATATTTTCGGGTAAACTTAGAGGTTCTTAATACACTCAAGAGGTCTTTTTAAGGTATTTGAATCATATAATATGCGTATCATAAGTCTTGAAGTCAAACGAGTTATGAAACAAAAGTCGACAAAATTTGACGCAACTTAGGTTCATAATTTTACTTAAACATTAGGTCAAATGTTTCTAAGTTTTCTCCCAATTTACAAGGAATTACGGGGTGATCTACCTACCAAATTAAAGATCTATGAGTCTAGTTTCGAACGCATTAAACTGTTTGTCAATACGATCTCGGAGTATAGAGATAATTGTATTTCCGCAGAGCTGCGCAGATTGGTAGGTGACAAGTAGGTGCATCACCTACTTGCCAAAATTAGAGGACAAAATTAAAAGTCCCAAAGTCGGCTATACCATTCTGGGGGTGCGGCATTCATTTTGTTAAGTATTAATTTTTAGGGAAGGCTTTCTCATGGTATTCATGTTTTAGTGGTATTAATCTCTTCATTTCTTTAACGTTTTCGTTAATAAAATCTAAATATCCTATGTCTTGTGTTCTAATATAACTTGTTATATTATCTATAAGTAATTTTTCTAATAAATCTAGGTTTTTCATAGTTTTTATCCAACGTTCTAAATATTCTTGATTTATCATTAATCTGAATAGATATCTGAGTCATATAAATCTATATTATATAGTAGATCAAAATCGTACCATTATTGTTCTATTAGCTGCATGAATTCGGTATATTCTATTATTTCTTCCATAATTAATAAGTCAAATATTTTTTCTTTAATGTCATTATTAAGTTTTCTAAGTATTATAGTACCGGTATCTTATATTGTTGGTTGTTATCTAACAAATAAGTATTCATCATTTTCATTAGTTCTAAACATTTATTTCCTCTAATCTCTATATATGTTATGCCAGTTTTATTATATTATATTAAAGTTATAATGAACATCTCATTTAGTCACTACCATACTTTTTTCGGCTTCAATCATCTACCCTAGCAGCGCCTCAACACTGTGTACTCCCCTTAACACGGCCTCCTTGCCTTTCTTGGTTTCCACCTTAGGACGGCATAGCCTGGGCTTGACTACTCTCAGCCTACTTACTCATATGACAAACTTACTAAAGATGTTCAATAAGACAATACTATAACATGATTAAACTAATATAACATTTAAGAGATTATCAGGAATATAAAAGTTTAGCTATTCATAATGATAAATGAACATACCTCTGTTGGTAGATTTTCCTCTGAAGTATTTGAAGTAGTTGGCGATATATGCTCCATGTATGAACAAAGTATTTTATTTCTTAGATATGTATTTTACAAAAGTGGGGGGTCAGAGAGATGAGAGAGGTAAGC